>JBAMJV010002668.1:0-113949 GCA_037951105.1 Echinarachnius parma
ATCACACACATTTATCAAACCATGCATCGTTAGATATGCATGCTCCTCTCAAAATGTTCTCACTGGAGCGGAAAATATCCAAAAAGGTTCGGGCCTCAAGAGATGACTAAAAACGAAAGATTTCCATGGAAACGTGGCCCCGTGCATTACTTTTTTAGAATGAACAATTCGTAAAGGTTGAAGATGAAAGTCGTGACAAAGCCACAAACATGTTAAAGAGATCTAGTAACATTGTCAAAATTGACAAAACGATTCAGCCAGATTTTTCTACAAAAATAGCCCTCCCGTAGCCCTTTTAGCAACTCGTCGAATGTTAACAGTGTGATTCCACCATAACCACTATACTGAGCTGGTCACCAGCGAGAGAAAGTTGTAGAGGGCATATGGCTTAGAGCCACAAGTTCAGGGTGTCTCGTTTGGGTCACACCTCCACGTCGATAGTGAAAAGGTGCGTCATTTGAAGCACACCTTCAGATCGATAATGAAACTCTGCATGATACATTTACTAAATAAACCATTTATGGCAAACAAAAAAGAATTATAGTCATATGAGAGGATTCGAACCCATATAAACAAGACAGTGTTGAAGTCGACAGCATGACCAGTAGGCCACGTACACCGCTGATGGTCAGTATGGTCTCATTGTAATTATAACCCTCAAACTCACCCAAACCCTAATCCTAGTGACGTTGCGTGACGTCACGATATGAATATTCATTATCGACCTGGAGCTGAGGTAGACGTCGACGTGGAGGTGTGACCCAAACGACGTATCCACAAGTTCACGTGTCTCCCAATACACAATGACAATAGCAAAAGTAAGTGGAAAAATACAGAAAATTAAAACGAATAGAATGTGCCTCCTGAATATTAACGTGCCCCCCCCCCTCCCTAAATGGCATGCCCTCCCTTAGAGATTGGCGTAGCCCCCTCCGTCCCTGCCCCTCCCTAGTATTGTATATATATTTTGTTTTATTATAAGAACCGTTTCTCCACGGTACGTCACTGACGATAGCGTTTTCGGGCGAGACGAATTTTGATTCCTAATATTTATTTTTAAAATGTACAAAGTGCATTTTCCGCTGCTAATCACAGCAACTGCAAATTATATTTACGTTCGATTATTCCCAGGCGAACGCCCTTGTCTGCTCAGGTGCATGATGACCCTGAACTTCTCTTGCGTGTTACCCTAAGTGGCGTAGCCAGGTTCAAGCCAGCGAGGCAGGGGGGGGGGGGGGGGGGGCGACAAGCAGGGAGCACTGATGCTTACCCAGATTGGTGTAGCCTGTGCAGTGACGTAGCGTGGTCCGACTGAGTGAGGAAGCACGCTATTTGTATTTCTTATAATTATTTCACATTTTGGCACGAATGCTTTGTGGCTTGTTTTCCTTTAAAGAAGTGAGGGTCACGTGCCGCCCCCGCCCCGTAGCTACGCCACTTAGCCTGTGCTAAATGGCGTTATGTATTGATTTTGTTTATCTACTTCTCCTGCGTGCGGGGGGCATTAATAGGGGTAAGAATTAAAACAATGGGGAACAATATTCACCTTGCATCCTACCTAGACCGCTGAACTTTACTTTCTGATTCTTGACAGCTGAAGTTAGGGCGGATGTCGGGGGCCCTGGAGGAACGTGATCAATATATCAGCATTTTGTTCACGCTCATTACGATGTCATCATCAGAACATCACCACATGAACAAGACTTACCCCCGTGTTCACACACACAAATTTTCAGCCCTTAATCATCTCTATAGAATCATCTCTAGCGATACGACGTATCGTTAGAGATGATTAAATCAAACCTGGTCGTTGTTCAGACACACACAGAGCATATCGGACACCAGCTGGTTCACAGCTGGCGGCGAACCCCCCCAAACATCGTATGACTGCGCAGTTTGCTACTGCGCAGTGTGTTCTCCTTTTTTTTCTGTCTGCCGTCACCTGTGCGCGCGAACGTTCGCTTTAAGCCACGCCCAGTTAGTTAGGGTTCCGATTTAATCATCACTAAAGCGAGCTTCGGTTGTTCACACACAAATTCGCCCTGATTCTATAGTCAGCTCTCGTACGAAACGGTGATAAAACCAGCGTTTCGCTAGTCATCTCTAACGATACGTCGTTTCGTTAGTAAGGGTTCAGACACACGAATTTTTAATGGGAAGCTGATTCTATAGTCAGCTGCTGATTCTTTAGTCATGATTAAGGGCTGAAAAAAGTGTGTGTGAACAAGGGGTTAGGTGTAGGTGTTATACGGAGGGCAAATAGGTAGGGGCACATAGGAAGGTGAAATACGGAGGGCAAATAGGTACGGGCACATAGGAAGGTGAAATACGGAGGACATATAGGGAACAGCATATAGGTACAGGGGCACATAGGAAGGTGAAATACGGAGGGCAAATAGGTAGGGCACATAGGAAGGTGAAATACGGAGGGCAAATAGGTACGGGCACATAGGAAGGTGAAATACGGAGGGCATATAGGTAGGGGCACATAGGAAGGTGAAATACGGAGGGCATATAGGTAGGGGCACATAGGAAGGTGAAATACAGAGGGCATATAGGTAGGGGCACATAGGAAGGTGAAATACGGAGGGCAAATAGGTAGGGGCACATAGGAAGGTGAAATACGGAGGGCAAATAGGTAGGGGCACATAGGAAGGTGAAATACGGAGGGCAAATAGGTAGGGGCACATAGGAAGGTGAAATACGGAGGGCAAATAGGTAGGGGCACATAGGAAGGTGAAATACGGAGGGCAAATAGGTAGGGGCACATAGGAAGGTGAAATACGGAGGGCAAATAGGTAGGGGCACATAGGAAGGTGAAATACGGAGGGCAAATAGGTACGGGCACATAGGAAGGTGAAATACGGAGGGCAAATAGGTACGGGCACATAGGAAGGTGAAATACGGAGGGCAAATAGGTAGGGGCACATAGGAAGGTGAAATACGGAGGGCAAATAGGTAGGGGCACATAGGAAGGTGAAATACGGAGGGCAAATAGGTACGGGCACATAGGAAGGTGAAATACGGGGGGCATATAGGGAACAGCATATAGGAATAGGGGCACATAGGAAGGTGAAATACGGAGGGCAAATAGGTAGGGGCACATAGGAAGGTGAAATACGGAGGGCAAATAGGTACGGGCACATAGGAAGGTGAAATACGGAGGGCATATAGGTAGGAGCACATAGGAAGGTGAAATACGGAGGGCAAATAGGTACGGGCACATAGGAAGGTGAAATACGGAGGGCAAATAGGTAGGGGCAGATAGGAAGGTGAAATACGGAGGGCAAATAGGTAGGGGCACATAGGAAGGTGAAATACAGAGGGCATATAGGTAGGGGCACATAGGAAGGTGAAATACAGAGGGCATATAGGTAGGGGCACATAGGAAGGTGAAATACAGAGGGCATATAGGTAGGGGCACATAGGAAGGTGAAATAGGTAGGGCAAATAGGTAGGGGCACATAGGAAGGTGAAATACAGAGGGCATATAGGTAGGGGCACATAGGAAGGTGAAATACGGAGGGCAAATAGGTAGGGGCACATAGGAAGGTGAAATAGGTAGGGCAAATAGGTAGGGGCACATAGGAAGGTGAAATACAGAGGGCATATAGGTAGGGGCACATAGGAAGGTGAAATACAGAGGGCATATAGGTAGGGGCACATAGGAAGGTGAAATACGGAGGGCAAATAGGTACGGGCACATAGGAAGGTGAAATACGGAGGGCATATAGCTAGGGCCACATATGGAGGTGAAATACCGAGGGCAAATAGGTAGGGGCGCATATGGAGGTGAAATACGGAGGGCATATAGCTAGGGGCACATATGGAGGTGAAATACGGAGGGCAAATAGGTAGGGGCACATAGGAAGGTGAAATACGGAGGGCAAATAGGTAGGGGCACATAGGAAGGTGAAATACAGAGGGCAAATAGGTAGGGGCACATAGGAAGGTGAAATACAGAGGGCAAATAGGTAGGGGCACATAGGAAGGTGAAATACGGAGGGCATATAGGTATAGGGACACTTAAGAGGGGGAAACAAGGTGGGTACATAGACAACGGCTAATAGGTAGGGGCACATAAGAAGGGGAAATACAGTGGGGGAAATACGGAGGGCTAATAGGGCGCATGTAGAGATCGAGGAACACAAAGGGAGGGTTAAATAGAGAGGAGCTAATATGGACGGCAGCATAGGGCAAATATAGTGGTGAAATAGAGAGTGGCAATAAAGCACAAAGAGAGGGGCACATAGAGAGGGGTACAAAGAGAGGGGCACATAGAGAGGGGTACATAGTGAGTGGAACATAGAGAGGGGTAATAAAGAGGGCAAAGGTAGGGGGCAGATAGAGTGGAACAAATTGAGAAGGCGACTGGGGAGGGGCAAACAGAGTTATGCATGAATCAGATTATGATATGTCAAAATTAAAAAGTGTTATATATATATTCTTGCCACAAAGGAAGGGGCAAAAAGGAGGCAAGAATTCAGAGGGTTATGGCCATAGGCGTACCCAGGGGGGGGGGGTTTTGGGGGGTTCAAACCCCCCCCTTGACCCAAAAATGGCTGTTTTGGGGGGTTTGAACCCCCCCCCCCCCCTTTGAAAATTGTAGCCGGTCTCGAGACTACTTTTAAGCGGTCTCGACCGTCTAAAACCTGGTCTTGACCGACTAAAACCTGGTCTTGACTGGCTAAACCCTGGTCTCGGCCCAAATTTTGTTGAAGATCTCCGGTCTCGGGCTCGAAAATTTAGAAAGTACTTGGTCTTGGCCTCGATTTTTTTTACGCCACCCCCCCCCCCCCCCCCCCCCCCCCCAAATGAGAGGGGTTTCTCGAAAATGTTGAAAGTACATGGTCTCGGCTTCGGAAATTTTCTACTGACACCCCCCCCCCCCCCCCCCACTGAGAGAGGTTTTCAACTTTGAAGGTACTTGGTCTCGGTCTCGAAAATTTTGAAGGTACTTGGTCTCGGCTTGGAATTTTTTACAAAATAATCCTGGGTACGCCACTGGTTATGGCTATCGCCTCCCCACCGCCATTGCTACACCACTGACCATGACCCCAACATAATTATGATATGTCATATAAAAGGTGATGAAAAAACAAGTTCAGATATATATATATTTTTTTTTACCCTGATATAATAAGAAACGCGTTATAATGGTTCTTTTGGAGGATACATGTTAACATTATACATGTACTGGGGGAAGTATTACCCCTTTAAAACTACACCGTGTGTAAATGTAGATAAATAATCAGTTACTATATTTACAGTATTATAGAGTTGTATAAAGGAAAGTACAATTCTTGTTGAGATTGGCATGAAATGAACAAGAGATGACGTTTAACCAATACTGTCAATATAATATATGGAACAAAATATATTCTATAGGGTTTTAATAATTAAAGGGGACCACCAGGCAAAGAACAACACATTATTATATGTTTTGGTACCGTTTTGTGATATCAAATAGATACCCAACATTTTGCAAAGGGTTGTGTAATTCATAAACGAAGCAATTAATTTCCACCACTTACGGAACCACTACTATTTCCTGGTTCCATACGGGCCAACCATTTGCGAGTGCGTCAATGCTATTCACGCGTACGTTTGTAGACAATAGATTCCCAGGCAATTCATTCGCTCTGCACACATTAGTCTTCGCAATTCAGACCGCATGAACGCATGCTTTAGAATGGTTTTCAATTTTTTTTTTTTTTTTTGGAAACATATTTTGGTGAACTTGTTGATGGAATGGAATACTAAAGATGTTACCTTTCTTTAATAAGAATATTGTTTTTGGGTGGTGGTACCCTTTAATAGATAAGTTTATTAGTGGAACCTCATTATAACGAGGTCCTTATGACCAGGAAATTTAATATTTTACCTTGTTATATCATGGTTAAAATTAAAAGAATATTATAAAGAGCTTGAACCAGCAAATTGACCTTGTTATTAGAAGGTTTTGTTATATCAGAGCTCTTTCTAAAAGGTTCCACTGTACATGCATCTTCTTCAGGTCATATTGCATTGGAAGGTCACATTATTAATGGACAATGCAATCGAACATGCACACAAATACTCACATATCGTCCGTTGACAGTGAGAAGGGCGTTAAAAGTCTACTTTGGTCTAATCTTGTAGGTCGGAGCCTCTTCTATACAATGTACAATTTTCAGACAATAATTGTCTAATTTGGGAATATTCATTGAATATAAATGAGATCAAAATTTTGTTTCTGCATTAAACTTGATTATTTTTGAAGTACAAACGTGATTTGGTACCTTTCTCTTTTTCTACCGATGATATACAAATAAGTGAAAAAACTGCGAGAAAAATGAATGAACCTGTATCTCTGTCTTTGTTTTATGATAAAAGAATTTATTCTGTATAGTCGATGTCAAAGTTTTGAGCAACATTTTCAATGTCACATTATCATAGACAATGTTTGCTTACAAAAATTACTGAAGTACTGGTTTATGGCTTCAAACAAAAGGGATATCATGATTGGATACAAATACTATATCTGCAACTAATCATAGATTTACTTTGTCAAATATATTCAGGAACAACAACATTAAAGGACCTAAAGAATACAACGTACTTTGACACTTATTCCATAGTTGATGACTTGAAACATAGGTCTGCCGGAAAAAAAAGACAATTTTCGCATAATTAATCAGCTCTAATTAGCATATTATAATTAAAACCAAAAATTAAACTATGCAATATTGTAAAGCTCATGGACATCTATCACCATGCCAAATTTGAAGTCGATCATAGATTCGATTGCCGAGAAAAATACAAAAAATACAAACAAATACAACTTTTGCATAATTAATTAGCTCTAATTAGCATATTCTAATTAATTTTTTTTTTTTTTACTTCGCGATATTGTAGACCTTATGGACATCTATCACGACGCCAAATTTGGAGTCGATCAGAGTTTCGGTTGCAGAGATCTAAGGGGGGGGGCCCTTTTAGCCCCCCCCCCCCCAGTTTTATTAAGGTTCAAAATAGCCCAGTCTTTTTAGGGTTAAGACTAGTTTTCTGATGCCAAATCTCACTTAGCAGCCAGTTTACGCCCCACCCACATTTAGGGTCCGGAATCGGCAACGTGATCGACATGTGATTGACAATTCATTGGCTTACGTCATGACGCGTCATCTACAGAATTTAGTTCATTAGTCCGTTCTTTAGATGACGTCACATTTTGGCAATTTAAAAGGGGCGTTCCCAGGACAATTAGATATTTACTAATTACCCCAAAATTGATTGATTTCATGAGAAATAACTGCCAAATTATTTTTCTCCGGAAAAAATACACATATAGAGAGCTGAATTGTGAAATTAGGCCATCTAGATGCTGTAGTTCCTTTAATTAAATTTCCAGGAAAATATGATGTCAAGCAAAAATACAAGTTGTATTTCCTCAAATATCCCATACATACTTCATATAACAATCATATTTTGGTGAGCAATTTGACAGTCTTCAAATTGCCCCTAAATTATACTGCACAATTTAACTTTTGTTGGCAAAATCATTCAGTGTTTGTGTAAATGAGGACATGACCCCTAATCTATAGTCAGACTAAAATTTTAGCAACCATAATATTTATCATCTGTGAAAACATTGACCCAACAAATATACCGTTACTTGCAGAAGGCCCACATGGGACTTCACTTTTACAGAGAGAATGGTTTTTGCTAATTTTGTGATTATCTTCACAAAAGCAGCAAAATCTACACATTTTGCCAAGTCAGAATAATAATAATCCTTTTATATCAATAGTATTTATAGAAACATAAATTGCTTGATCAAAATCTGTCCCAAAACAGTTGGAATATCCATAAATAAGGTCATTTTAATTTATAAGCATTTTTGCTCTTGACAGTTGACAATGATTATGAAGACTAAACATTTCTGAAAATGAAGATGAAATAATATAAAAACCAAAGGAAAAGCATTATGCAAATAATGAAGAATATTTTAACCCCAATATTAGAATAGTTGTCAAAAATATTTACTCTTCAAAGATTTAAGATTATGATAGCCAAAATAATCAAATTATCTCTGGCATTAATGATTTTTACTAGAATGGATACAAAAGATACAAAATCATCTCCTGATGTTGATCAAGACATACTTTTGAGCAATGAGTTGGTCCTCTAAATAAATGGACCACTTTTCTTCCAAGAATGAATAACATTCAATTTGGCATTCAGATAATGTCCTTCTTCTTCAGTTGTCAAAACCACTATGCCAAACTTTCATCAAGTTAATATACCATAGAACACCATCGACAAGCACCCCCAAGCACCTATACGCATCTTGCTTTTAAAGACGTTTCCATGAGATTCACCTCCATTATTATCCTCATGAATATTCCTCACCATTATTTGCATTCTTGATTAAAGTTTCCCGTTTGGACAGAGAGCGGGCGCTCTTTAAAAGCAAGATGCGTATAGGTGATTGGGGGTGCTTGACGATGGAGTTCTACGGTATGGCGATGTCTCGGAGAGTCTCCAACTGGTTGTCTGTTTCATGACACTTCTGAGTTGAAACCTGGCCTTAAAAGCTTGTCTGATGACATCACTGATTGGCTCCACTTAAAGACATCAGAAAGTTGATAAGAAGTTTGGCTGTCTTGTATTAAAAAGTAAGCACTGATAAAAGATAAGGTAGCCCACCAACACAGGGCCTTAGTAGCTCAGTTGGTAGAAGAACAGTTCTCTGTCGGATTGGCTCTACAGAGACATCAGGCAGCTGATGAAAAGTTTGGCTTTCTTCCAACTAAGCACTAATAGCTGACACCATCAACAAAGGGCCAAAACAGCTCAGTTGGTAGAGCATCAGAATGGTACTCCAAAGATCGCAGATTCAAATCCCGCTACAATAGAATGTTCTTTGCTCCCAGATTGATTGGTTTAGTTTGCGAAATCTCATGACATTTCAGAGCTGTACTGCCACAGTTTGACTGACCCGTCGTCTGAACACGATGCAAGCAGGCCTGCCTGGGTTGGATTCCAACAGACGCAGTTCACGTCCTCCGCGTGCGCCCTGCTCGTTTTAACAGCCACCGAGAAGAGGGGCTGGTTCCGTTTGTCTGATGCAGCCTCGTCCTCCTTGAAGACGAGGATGCTGTCGTCTGCTGCGGCTGTGGCTAGCAGTCCAGTCTGATGGCACCTGGTTTCAACAACATTCAACAAAGAAGCCAGTTAAAATAACAACAATAAGTTGCATTCATATAGCGCATAATATGACAAATCAATCACTACAGGCTTTACAATTAATTAATCATTAAAAAGAAATACAAATTAAATCAACCAAGAACTAGATGGATCTTCGACTGCGCGCAGTCGAAAATGATGCCTCCGCCATTACGCGATTTATTTATATCAAGCCCAAATCAACATGTACACTGAATTAATTCTGTCAACTCAATTTTGATGGTACTCTGTCTTTTAGATCTTGACGTATCACAATTATGAGCAATAAGTGACCTTGACCATTGCCCTCATGACCCCAAAATCTAATGACTACAATTGCTCCCTAAGATACATTCAGGTATCAAGTTGGATTGAAATCTGATATTCAGTTCTTGAGATTTCCAATCACAAGCTACTTTTTACATATAATGAGCCCTGTGACCTTTGACCTCATGACCACAAAATCTAATCAGTTCATTGGCTCCCCAAGAAACATACATGTACCAAGTTTGGTCAGAATTCGTCAATCGGTTCTTGAGAATACGCGATCACAAGCTATTTAGGCATATATAATGAGCTCTGCGACCTTTGACCTTTAACCTCATGACCCCAAAATCTAATCAGATCATCGGCCTCCTAAGTTACATACATGTACCAAGTTTGGTCAGAATCCGTCAATCCGTTCTTGAGATAATGCGATCACGAGCTATTTTTGCATATATAATGAGCTCTGTGACCTTTGACCTTTGACCCCAAAATCTAATCAGATCATTGGCCCCCAAAGATACATACATGTACCAAGTTTGGTAAGAATCCATCGATCTGTTCTTGAGATAACGCAATCACGAGCTATTTTTGCATATATAATGAGCGCTGTGACCTTTGACCTCATGACCCCAAAATCTAATCAGATCATTGGCCCCCCAAGATACAGACATGTACCAAGTTTGGTCAGAATCCGACGATCCGTTCTTGAGATAACGCCATCACAAGCTATTTTTGCATATATAATGAGCTCTGTGACCTTTGACCTTATGACCCCAAAATCTAATCAGATCATTGGCTCCCCAAGATACATACATGTACCATGTTTGGTCAGAATCCGTCAATCCGTTCTTGAGATAACGCGATCACGAGAACGGGACGTACGTACGTACGGACGGACGGACGGACAACCCGAAAACATAATGCCTCCGGCAACTTCGTTACGGAGGCATACAAATAATAAAAATACGTATATAAACTACACACAAATATTTAAACATTACGGAATTATCATGCAATTTAAAATAAGGAAAAAAATCTACAAGAATCTAATTCTTAAATAACAAAAATATAAAAAATAAATAAAAAAGGTTCTAGGGTTGGTGCAGGTGGGTAACAAAGATCAAACATTTTGTTGATATTGATGTTCAACTTACCAATTGATATCAAAGACTGTTCTAGTGTGGTAGCCGGACAGTGTGCACACACACTTCCATGCAGGCGCATTTCCAGTTGTTACTACACCTGCAAAAAATGAGTGATGACAAGGTAAAATGATAGGGAGTTACATTAAACTAGATGGATCTTCGACTGCGCGCAGTCGAAAATGATGCCTCCGCCATTACGCAATTTATTTATATCAAGCCCAAATCAACGTATCACAATTATGAGCTATAAGTGACCTTGACCTTTGCCCTCATGACCCCAAAATATAATAAGATCATCGGCCCCCCAAGATACATACATGTACCAAGTTTGGTCAGAATCTGTCAATCCCTTCTTGAGATAACGCGATCACGAGCTATTTTTGCATATATAATGAGCTCTGTGACCTTTGACCTTTGACCTCATGACCCCAAAATCTAATCAGATCATTGGCCCCCCAAAATACATACATGTACCAAATTTGGTCAGAATCCGTCAATCCGTTCTTGAGATAACACGATCACTAGCTATTTTTGCATATATAATGAGCTCTGTGACCTTTGACCTTTGACCTCATGACCCCAAAATCTAATAAGATCATCGGCCCCCCAAGATACATACATGTACCAAGTTTGGTCAGAATCTGTCAATCCGTTCTTGAGATAACGCGATCACGAGCTATTTTTGCATATATAATGAGCTGTGACCTTTGACCTTTGACCTCATGACCCCAAAATCTAATCAGATAATTGGCCCCCCAAGATACATACATGTACCAAGTTTGTTCAGAATCTGTCAATCCCTTCTTGAGATAACGCGATCACGAGCTATTTTTGCATATATAATGAGCTCTGTGACCTTTGACCTTTGACCTCATGACCCCAAAATCTAATCAGATCATCGGTCCCCCAAGATACATACATGTACCAAGTTTGTTTGGAATCTGTCAATCCCTTCTTGAGATAACGCGATCACGAGCTATTTTTGCATATATAATGAGCTCTGTGACCTTTGACCTTTGACCTCATGACCCCAAAATCTAATCAGATCATTAGCCCCCAAGATACATACATGACCCAAGTTTGGTGAAAATCCGTCAATCGGTTCTTGAGATAACGCGATCACGAGAACGGGACGTACGTACGGACGGACGGACGGACGTACGTACGGACGGACGGACAACCCGAAAACATAATGCCTCCGGCTACTTCGTTGCGGAGGCATAAAAATGTACTTCAACATAAGATAATTATGATAATGTACAGCAAAATACAACCTACAATATATATTCAAGAAATAATTGCGAAATCCAGCAGCGACCATTCAAATTCAAATAGTGATTTAGGAAGAAACTAACAAAGGAAATTTCTCATTTTTATTCATGAGTTTATTATTTTTTAAATCTGAAAATGAATGTTGCAAATGCAAGTTATTTGTCTATTGCAGAGTTGATTGAATGAAGCAAAGATAGATTTATACATTCCATGGAAATCAAATACAATCATACAAACAATGAAATAATTAAATTATAAAAACAAAAACAATAATTATAAAAAATAGATTTAATCTTTCAGCACTGGAAGGGCTTTGATGTTTTAATCTTTTCTACTTGACAATGACGTAGAAGGGAAAGAAAATTATTATGTCATTATTATTAGGTCATGTACCTTCCACGTTGCCAGGGTGATATTCCTGCCAAATCTTCACCGTCTTGTCGTCGCTACATGAGGCAAGCCGCTGGCCAGTCTTGTCGAAGGTGATACCCCATACCGTTGACTCGTGCCCCTCCAACGTCGCAAAGCAACTCCAGTCGTCATCCTCTTCGTGGAAGAAACGGATTGTGTCGTCATAGCTACACGATGCCAAGATCTGCATGAAATCAAAATAGATATTATAAATAATAAAGTGTCCTTTTCAATATACTAAACAATTATTCACTTCTAATCCTGTTCACACTGCAAACGTTCTAAATTTCACGAAATCCCTTTATTTGTCAAAATTAACAAATTTACAAATAAGGAGCTTACACTTTCCTACATGGGCATTACAAAATCTTATTCTTTATTGAAGAAAATATGTCTTGGTAAATGACATAGACTTCATGTACTTTACATGAACAATCCCCATTTTTTTTTCAACAGATATTATCAATTTTTGGGTCTATGCTGTTATTGCTAAAAACAGAAATAACAGCTGAGTAGAAGTAACAAGAAACTATTATACAATAATTGGAAAAGCCACATCTGCAAATGTCTGGCAGGAAATAGCAAGAATTCAGATCAGAGATTTTGGTGCTACTGACCTCGTGACCGGGTTGCCAGGCAACATCCTTGACGTCCTGTGAGTGGACGCTCAGCACACTGGCACACTGGTAGTCATCATCATCAGGGTCAACTATTGACAGAGGAAGGAAACAAAATAAATGCAGCGTTGATCAAATTTTTCTTACTCTTTCATTCCTTCGTTTGACTCTGAATCTGCTGTGGAAATTCAAGGATTTTCTTACCTCAAAAAGCACATAGGATCCAAAATTGTTGTGCATGCGCAGTCCGAGCCTTCACTCAAAACCCTGTAGCGCAGATTTTGTAATAAATCAAGCACTGGCCCATTCGCCAAAGCCAATCAGATTTTGTTGGTAGGATACCAAGGCTTACCCTTCAGCTTTTCTTTGAATCAGACAGAATAGCGTTTGGCTGGCGTTATGTATCCTTATTAGTTGGTGGCTTATACAAGAGATTCTAGCAGCCATATTAAATTTCTGGTGGAGATTGGCACCCGGGCCACAAACCATACCGTAGATACAAATGTAATCATGTACAAGTTTATTTGTCTCCTTTTACATTGTTGATATTAAAGCATTAGGAATCCAGACACACACAGCAAAAATAAAACAAGACCCTCCCCCCCCCCCCCCAAAAAAAAAAAAAAAATGTCAGCCTAACATAGGATCACAAGATGGAGTAAACAATAACAATAACAATAACAATAAATACTTTTCTGTATTTCATAACAATTGGAAAAACATGTGTTATTAGAGTGATGAATAAGAAGTAATGATTTTCTGCATAAATGCCAGGCTCTTTAAAACAGTGTGCGTAGGAATGACTCCTAATTTCTACCTGGAATTAAATGAGAATGAACGGTGCAAAGGGCTTGGATTTTTTCTGGTTACTCGGGTAGTGAAGACCTTGTTCCAGTGGATTTCAGTATGACAAAGCAAATCACATACAGTGTGCAGTTTAGTCCCGTCCTATGCCAGTGCTTGAAATTATCACAGGCCCGCTGTCCCAAGGCCACTAAAAATTAGCTTACGGCCACCAACATTCATTGATCAATGCTAAATTCCACTGACCAGTAAAAATAGGCAACCAAACATGACAAATTGTTCAATGTTTTTGTTCGGTTTGAGACTTTGAGGCCACCAGATTTAAGTTTCGGGCCACTAGAATTCTAAAAATCTTGTTTTTACTTGCTCGACTGTAAGCATGGCATTGCCTGGATCTATGCAAGCAGCACTAGTCGATGTACCTTCACATATGGGTCATTCCATGTCAAATCACCCAATGGATTTCATCGCACCCCCTCCAAATTTCCTAATATTTGGTATGTATGATATTTCAACCTTTAAAAGCTCAAATATTTAAGTTTTAGCCCAATCCGCCCAACGGTTTTGGCGCTATGGTCGATTCTTATGGGGGAGCTTTGTAAGAAATGGGCGTTGGCACCATTTTTCAAATGGCAATTGTCCGTTAACCGTTGGGTCAATTTATGTTGTGATGGTGTCATTGGACTGGGGATGTTATATGCAATCCATTTATGCCATTTGTTTTCATGCATGAGCGAGTTTGGATACGATAACCTTTGACCTTAGTCTTTGACCTTCCGTTTTATCTTGTGGATCAAATAATTTTGAGAATTTTTTTGCCTTAAATGTTGTCTTGATATCATTTCTACAACATATGAAAGAATTGGAGATATATTATTTCTTGTTTTTTCTACAGCCTTGTTTTAAGTTTGCAAATTTCATGTAAAATTGAATTATTTTAGACCTACAACCATGTCCAAGAATTCTATAGGGGTGTGTTATGTATGAAAAAGACCTATTCAAAGTCATGATTAGACCCTATTCACACCCTGGCTTACCACAGATAAATAGACCTGCTAATCCCAATACAATAGAAATCCAGACAAATGGCATCTATTGATGTTCCAATGATACCACATGTTTCCAACCTGACAAGGGCCCTGTTTCAGAAAGAGATAAAATCCATAGCGCCAAAACCGTTGGGCGGATTGGGCTAAAACTTAAATATTTGCGCTTTTCAAGGTTGAAATATCATACATACCAAATATCAGCAAATTTGAAGGGGGTGCGATGAAAATTTTCACTTTTTTGGGGTGATTTGACATGGAATGACCCATATCTGGACAAACTGCTAAATGTTTCCTTAGTTTGGGGAAACCAGATGCAGGTTTTGGGCCTCTAGAGTTTGAAAATCTTGTTTTTACTTGCCCCGACTGCTAGTATAGCATTGCCTAGATGCAAAACAGCACTAGTCGACGTACCTTCCCAAATCCAGACACTTTTGTCCCGACTGCAGGTGGAGAGTAGGGAGCCGGACTGCGACCACGCCACGCTCTTCACCTCGTTCTCGTGGCCCTCCAAGGTGGCACTGCACTCAAACTCCCCTCCGCGCCGATCCCAGATACAAGTCTGTGCGTCGAACCCTGCCGATGCCAGCAGCTGGCCGCATGGTGACCATGCCACACGACGGATCGTCCTTGTGTGACCATCCTGGAGGATCTTCTTACAGATCCACTCGTCTCCTGAGGTTGGAGAGAGATTAAGGTTGAATAAAGAATACGGTTGGATATGGATTAAAGTTGCATAAAGATTAAGGTTGAATGAAGATTAGGGTTGAATAAAGATTTATGTCGGAAATAGATTAAGGTTGAATAAAGATTAAGGTTGAATAAAGATTAAGGTTGGATAAAGGTTAAGGTTGGATATAAATTAAAGGGACTTAGTAACATTGTCAAAATCCTCAAAATACAATTTTAATTCTAGCGGTTCCATCATACCTTGTTGTATTCGTATTAACAATAAAATCATGGGACCGGTTTCGGTTTCCCTTTCGTTACGAAGATATGTACGATTGAAGTATTCAGATAAGAAAAACTCCCCCAGAGTTTTTCTTACCGTGTACAAAGTGAATGCAGTGAGTCAGTGAATATCACTTTGCATTTTTGCTCATTACTTGGCCATGCAATGTCCATTTGACTTGAAAATTTCACACAATACCCTGTGGACATATGAGATATGAGACAACAACAATATACATTGCATCAACCCTTCATCACTTTTTGCACATGTTAACAAAGTTACTAGATCCCTTTAAGGTTGGATTACGATTGAAGTTGGATAAAATCTGACATAAATTGTCACAAGGTAAAAAAAAACTCATTTCAATGAAACTTTCAAACACCATTGAGATGAATAACTGAAGTGATTGAAGTCTCAAATATAACTTTGGAAAAGTTTAAAGACAAAGTACATACAAATTTTGATAAGGTTGGATAAAGATGATTAAATTTAGATATTTAGATGAATTAAGTTTGGATATAAAATTCTTATCTTAATTCTTATATTGGCTATTGCATTTTCTTGTTTTAATGTTTGTATTTCTTTATTGTTATTTCTTATAATTAAACTAAAGTTATAGCAAGTTACAATTTACAATTACATGTTTGATTTTTCTTAGTTTGGTTTTTGTTTTGTTTTTATTTGTTACGACTTATGTAGGTTTTTACTTTTTAGAATGAAATATAATTGGAGATATTATTAATTAGTATTCATTGTTTTAATTAATCATCATCACAATTGTCACAATCGATTTCGTCTTTTCGACATAAGTCATGATATAACAATTAAAGGCATATATGCGTGGGTTATAAAGGGTAGTCAGCAAATTCCAACTCGACTCCACCGTAATCTCTCGAGGTAAACTCACGATATGTGTTGGATCGATCGAAGAGAGGTGCTTTGAAATATCTGAACAAATGCCTTCTTATGAAATTGCATGCACTAATGCAGCAAACAAATTTCTCACGCTGTCACCTAGGCATCAAACAGCGGCACTTTGAAGTCGTTGCGGTTAAGCGTGTTACGTGATATTTTCGCTCGTAAACATCTCTGATGGATCTCCATTCGACTAGTACAAACATTCCGAACGCAACTATTTTTGATGCATTTTTGACTCGGGTATTCGGAAGTGGGACAGTTTGCGATCGCTACTTATAACTGAGCCAATGGGGATTACGTACCGTGCGTAAAAGTGCGCAAGATGGATCCACGCGTCTAATAACCCACGCATATATGCCTTTAACATACGTCATGACATAAGTCATATATTATCATAACATAACTGATTCTGATAAACAGTCATTCAAATTCAATAATCAATCATTGTGAATGTGAATTTGATTGTCAATGTTGATTGTAAATGAGAAGGAAAACGTTCAAAACAATTTTTAAAACATGTACAATTATTTTCCTCTTTTGTATTAAAGTATTTTAACCCTTGTTCACTTCACAGGCAACTTTATATTTGTTATAAGTTTACCTTCTTTGCCCCATATTCTGATAGTCTTGTCGCCTCCACAGCTCGCCAGAAGTGTCCCGGTCGGATTCCACGCCACGCACCATACCCGGTCCTGGTGCCCTGTTAGTTCTGCTATCGGGAGCAACGTTCCATCCATTTTGCTACGTGGTGCTATTTACACAATATTTCAGCCAGTCAGGTTATGAGTTAGCTCAATATCTGAGGTATATAACAACCCATAAAAGGATCAAAATGGCAATTCTGGGGTCAAGTTTGTTCGTTCTCGCTCAGCTCAGCTCAGATCGATCAGATCGCAACTTAACCACACGCCTTAATTTGCTGTAGACTTATCTGTATTCTGCCGTAGATGGCAGTATGCAAAAATAATTTCACAGAAATACAAATCATTCAAAAGAATCTCACAGTGATATTGGTAGAAGATTTTAGTTTTCAATAGAACTTATAGAAAAAAATTACTTTCAAATCGTTCTAGGAGAGCTCCTGAAACTACGCTTATAATAAGCCGAGGCGATTTTGGACCTCCGCCCCTGGTGTACAATGGCGAGGGGGGGGGGGGGGGGGGGGGGGGGGGGGGGGGGGGCACGTGCCCATTTGACAAAAGCAATAATTTAAGGGGGCAATTTTTTCCCCCAAAAATATAGAAAACATCAAAACTGCCCCCGAAATGTATAGCTCAACTCTGATCATTAATTATTCCTATATCGAATTCCATTAATTAATTAATTAATCAATTAATATATGCATTCAATCATACCCGACACTTCCAATTATTCATCCATCCATTCCTAATACATCCGTCAATTCACTCCTCCATCCACCAGGCCATTCATTCATACATGTATATACATGCAAGGCGTACCCAAGGGGGGGGGGGGGGGTTTCAACTTCAACCCCCCCCCCCCCTTTGAAGAAAAAAAGGGCCGTTTTTTTTTGGGGGGGGGGGGTTCAAACCCAAACCCACCCCCCCCCCCTTACAAAATTAAGGTGGTCTCGACCATCATAACCAGTGGTCTCGACCCAATTGGTCGCAACCTCGACCTCAAAATTTTGACGGATCTCGGACTCGGCTTCGAAAAATCTTGACAGACACCCCCCCCCCCCCCCCCCCCCTTGAAAAATCTTCACCAACACCACCCCCCTCGAAAAATCCTCACCAACACCCCCCCCCTCGAAAAAATCTTCACTGACAACCCCCCCTCGAAAAACCGACACCCCCCCCCTCAAAAAATCTTCACTGAAAACCCCCCCCCTCAAAAATGTTGGACGAAATAACCCCCCCCCCCCTTTCAAAAAAAAATCATGGGTACACCACTGTGTACATGTATACACCCGTTCATCCATATTTGTTCATGAATTTGTACACCCGTTCTTTCATTCACTCAATCACACCCATCCATTCATTTGATGATTCATTCTTTCGTTTATTCATTGAATCATACACATTCATTCATTCATTCATTCATCTATCCATCCATCCATCCCTCCCTCCCTCCATCCATCCATTCATTCATTCATTCATACCATCATTCATTCATTCATCCTTCCATCCATCTATCCATCCATCCATTCTTCCATCCATCCATCTATTCATGCATTCATCCATCCATCCATCCATCCATTCTTTCATCTATTCATCCATTCATGCATTCATACACCTGCCATTCATCTACAAATATTTTCTCCATTAATTATCATATTCCATACTAAAATCCCCATCCAAACAACTTGGAATGCATTTCATCTTGTAGTTCTTGCTATTCTCTGCATGAAGAGTTTATTATGCAAACAAAAAACAAGGCATTTTATAAACTAAAGATAATTTAGATTTAAACTTGCTGAAAATGATAAGAAATCTCAATCTAATAAGAAAATATGATTTTAATGTCCGACTGGGCCACATGGCAAAAAGTACATTTCTAGCATCGCTATATATTCAAATTGCATGCATGTTTATACACTGGAACCTCTTTATAACGAGCTCTGTTATAACGAGGTACTTGATATAGCGAGATAATTTCACAGGTCTAGGTTCTATGTTTTTTTTTAATTTTTAAGTCCCGATATAACAAGATATCTGATATAACAAGTTATATTTGATGTGCCCAAGGTGCTCGTTATAATGAGGTTTCACTGTAATATGGAAACCCCTAGTTAAAGGGAATTCAGACCGGTATATTAGACGCGTGGATCCATATTGCGCACTTTTACGCGCGGTACGTAATCCCCATTGGAGCAATCGCAAACTGTCCCACTTCACGAACACCCGAGTCAAAAATAGTCGCGTTCAGAATATTTGTACTAGTCGAATCATGGTCGAATGGAGATTCATCAGAGATGTTTACGAGCGAAAATATTACGTAACACGCTTAACCACATCGACTTCACAGTGCCGCTGTTGATCTTATCAGCGATGCATTGCCTTGGGTGACAGCTCGATCAATTCGCTCAGTATATAATAGATACCAGCTGTGTGCTGCATGCAATTTCATAAGAAGGCCCGTGTT
The DNA here is from genome assembly GCA_037951105.1 of Echinarachnius parma. Taxonomy (NCBI): domain Eukaryota; kingdom Metazoa; phylum Echinodermata; class Echinoidea; order Clypeasteroida; family Echinarachniidae; genus Echinarachnius; species Echinarachnius parma. The sequence continues at coordinate 19,745 of JBAMJV010002668.1, forward strand.
CAGATATTTCGAAGCACCGCTCTTCGATCGATCCAACACATATCGTGAGTTTACCTCGGGAGATTACGGTGGAGTGCGAGTTGGAATTTGCTGACTACCCATTGAAACCCACGCATATATGCCTTTCACAGCAAGCTGTGAAACTGCCGCTTGTATTGCAGTTCTCATGTCAAACTATTTTGCACTTTGCTATGTTTACATTAGGTGGTTGCCTTGTTGCTACTCAGGACAAGCGTAGGATTTCTGGTTAAATTTGAAGAGCAACCTATGTTACAAAGGTTTGCATTAAATTTGAATGACACTCGTGAAACACCCCTTTCCATCATTTGGATGGCGTTATGAAAGACATGGAATAGCACTTTTATACAATCACATTGAAAGAGGCGCACTGGATACCATATAAAGAAAAACTGAATAAACTCACATATATATATTCCTAATTTCCTAGTTCATCTTCTACATTTGAATGAAAGAATACAATAAACTTGTGGAACACGAAAGAGAGAACATAAGTTGACCCTCCCCCAGACCAGGCAAAGAACAACACATAATTGTATGTTTTAGTACCATTGTGCGATATCAAATAGATTCCCAACACTTCAAAGGGTTGTGTAATTCATAAACAATGCAATTAATTACCACCACTTAAATAAATTCAAATGTTAGAGGCTTAAACTGACAATAATGGAATTACACAATCTTGTAGCAAACCTTGTATTCTTTGATGTCAAGCCTCATCCATTATTGCAGTTTTGATTAATAAAGGGAGTGAGTTTTGGAGCTCAGTAGACAGTTTAAAAATTAAATGTAATTTAAATTTAGACGGCCGGTAGACGGTTTTTTTTTTTTTCAGGCATTCAACTGAAAATGTTGAGAAATTAGTGTGAAGCCCAGCCCAAGGATTGGATTACATTCATTAGAAACAGTATTAGCATACATGTACTTCCCATTCAATTGCATGCAAAATGCTATTTCTAGAGACAGCGTATCAAATATCAACTCTTTTGTTTACACAGTAAATACAAAGTCTGTAAAATGCACCACTAATTGCATCATAAATGTAGTCTCTTGTCGCTATAAAAAATGAATTGAAAACAGTATGTACGATGTAGAATACTACACAACACATATACATTATAATGCATGTACTGTAAAAGTAATTAATTATACCCATAATCCACTTTATTTTATAACTTAAATTAAGATTTTAATCTGCTATTAACTTCCTCAATAAAAAGGAAAATGTAAAAGTAATGAGATAGGCCAATTTACTGACATTGTTTTATTGAATTTGTATTATATTCACAAGATTTTGCCCAAGGTTAGCCAAACACAGCCACAACAAAATAACTTAAACCTGATATTGTAATGATAATAGATAAGCAGCTGAATAAAATAGGTTTTCTCAAAATCATCCAGGAATGACAATATTTGAATACAGTAAAAAGAAATAAAATAAAATACAGGAACAATTACATTATTTTAGTAACTCATTAATACGTTTCAGACATCATTAACACAACCAGAGCTGACCATCCAGTGAAAGGGTGTGACCCCTGACCTTTACCTGAAATATCATTATAATTCTCCCACACATACCCAGATCTAGTATATTGCATGATTACATTGTTTATGATGTTTTTTCTGAGTTCATGATACATCAGCCATGCTGTATCTGAATACGGACCTGGGGTGATGGCATAGTGATGCAGGGCTCGCACCGCTAAGTAGTTCACATTGATCCACACAGCACCGCGCCAGTATGGTGGATCATGCTCGGTGTTGTGTTTCATGTACAAAGGGTCCTTTTTGGAAAGGGATCGGAGACCATACCTGGTCCAGAGCATGTCTGGGTTGTACATGTCCGCAAGAGTCTGGTTCAGCTTGTCTGACTCGGGATCCAGAATTTGCAGGAGGAAAGGAAACAAGCTTACGTAACCAAAAGAATTTACATATTTGTTGCCGGTCTTTGATTTGACGACACGAACCTTCTCCATTTTGGGCAAGGTGTTTGGGTGTTGGCCAGGTTTGAGGAGAGGCGGAGGGGGACGTTCAAGAGCGACTCTAGCCGAGTGGTTACCATAGTCACTAAACATTTTTGCTTTGGGTGACCAATGCAGTTTCTCGAGCAGGGAGTTGTCCGTGAGAAGTTGTAGGGTTCTCTCGAATGCCTCGTATGGAGCCCCGATAGACTTGCCAATCTCGATCATGACACTAGAGGCAAGTGCCATCCAGCAGCGCAAGTCAATATGTCGCTCCTCATCCGAAGGGTGAGATGAACGAGGAGAGTCATCAAATCCAGACGTCAGCGTCTTGGGATTCAACTCTCGGTTTGTTGTTGCATCACGGCCTCTCCACCTGTAGGACGTGGGTTCTGGACCTTGCTGGGTAGTGTTGAACCAGCTGTACCACTTGGCCAGCCTCGGGTAGATGTGCTTGAGAAATTCTACAAAGTCTTCCTTGGCAATAGCTGATGACCCATCTCTGAGAATGGACTGCAGTGGCAAGAAGAATGTTGGGGGATTGGCGCTGGTGTCATGCTGGACAACAAATTCTGCAGGCACTTTGCTTCTGGCTTCCGCGTCAAGGATCTGCTCCCTAGGAATCCATCCATCTGAATTCATCAAGTCCAGCCAGTGTCCAATGATGTCCACGCTAATTTCTGGATCCCATTTGCTGATGAGCAGGTTGTGGAAGCCTTCATCCCACAGGAAACCTCTAGGGAAGAAGGAACGAGATGGTACAGCTGTGTAAAGGGGTGCTTCAAAGTAAGGCACTGGCTCTGAATTTAACTTCGACTTGACAATTGAGTGTCCATGGAAGTACCCAATACCACCTATCATGTTGCTAAGCGTTGCTTTTGCAAAGGACACTTCTTTGCCAGTATATCCCTTGCTCTTCAAACCAAACTTCTCTTCAAATTTCTTGTTGAATTCATTGCTATTTGCCTGAATCAAGCTCGTCAACTTCTCCCCAGATAGTTCATGGGATCGTCCAGGATTGCTGCCAGACTGGAATACAACATCCATGATATAGGGTGGTGTCACTGTGACTTGGTAAACAACTATGTTGGCCCTCTTCCCAGGGGCTGCATCAATTGTTTGGGTATCCTCACCAAGTAGTCCGATAATCTGATCATTTTTCTGGTATGGGTGATACCTCAGACGCTTCATGACAAGGTCTTTAATGGCAGGAAGACCTGGGGTGTGCGAGACAAGGTAGTTACTCATCTTTACTTTACCCTTCTGGGGAAACTTCATGACAAACTGTCCAAGTTCCTCCGTAACTCCTCTGATGCCCTGAAGTTGCCCGTTAGCAAAGACTGGTTCTACAGCTCCCTGGCCATCCAGTGCAAAGTAGAACAGGAGACTCAGTGTCTTCTTTTCTGCTGTCTGTATGGAGAGAATAAGAAAAGAAAACAAAATACTGTTATTTCAATTCTTAATTAACAGTGCACGTCACTCTGCTCACTCTCTCTCTCAAACAAACAGATGCAAAGTAAAATACAATGCACTCAATAAATGGGGGGGGGGGGAATTCAAAGTGTATATTACTTGTGTAATGTGTATGTACATATATGTGCATGCCACTGCATACTATACACACAAAAAGTTAATTCTTAGCACTTTCTCCTCTCAATTATGACAGGATCTAGATTCTAGAATGAAACCAAAAGAACCTAGATTCAGTTCAACATATCCTCCCCTTACAAACAAATAGTCCTAAATTTGATCTATTTCAAAATTCAAACAGTCCTCAAGATTACATTAGAACAAGATACTTTAGATAAGAATTTATAGAATTTACGTACCACTGTATGTGATCTTTGATCTCATAAAACCATTATAATTTTTTTATTTAGAAAAAGGTAACCCATATGCAAATAATTTATCTTGAGAGTGATCCATATTATGCAATTTTTGCAAATTCATTATTTTACCCATTTTAATCTTTCATATTATCATGCAAATAAAGGTTGATGTACTTGGGATGGGGTGACTCCCTACCACCACACCAACATCCAGTCCCTTATTTATTTCTTGGCATAGAAAGACTGGTAAGTAAATTATTTTTTTCAGGGCCTCTTAATAGACTTTTCAACACTGTCACTTTATAGTTTAAAGGGATCTAGTAACATAGTCCAAATCTATAAAAAAAAACTTCATTAGAAATCTAGTGGTTCTCTCAATTACCAATACAATCACAGAAAAGATTTTTTAAATTTTTTTATTTCACTTTCGTTAAACAGATATTTACGACTGAAGTGTTCAGATTTGTACCTATCCACTGGATGGTCATAAATGTGTACAAAGTCAGTTAGCAAATATCACTTCGCATTTTCGCTCAAACTCTGCCATATAACATCCATTTAATGTGACATTTTCACACAATATGCCGGCCAAGGACATATCAGATCACAAAACTACACATTATACCAACCACCACTTTCTGCACTTGCCAACAAAGTTTATAGAGACCCTGAACATGCCATACTCATACTAGTACTAGTAGCCGTCTAGGACCCCATTGCAGAAAGAGTTACAATTGATTGTAAAATCGCAATGGTAATCATGGTAATTGAGAGTCAGAACATGATTTTAATTTTTAACGGAATACGCAAATCTGATTGGTTCGAATGTGCATATTTTCTGACGTGCATATTTTCTGACTTGCAACTAATTGCAACTTACACTCAATCGTGACTCTTTCTGCAAAGCCAGAAGCCCCAGAACTTAAAGGGGTCTTAATTGGTCTAGATAAATATTCACCACGACTTACAACATTCACACCATCCCTGTACTTGACAGAGATTGCTGCTGACCAATCACCACCATGTTCACCCCCGCTCTGTTTAGCAAAGGCCGTCTTCAGTTGCAGGGACCCATCCAGGATATCTTGAATTCCAAAGTTGACCCCATCGTGTTCAAGCCAGCCGTAGCGCTGGAGTCCGTCCCCCTGTTCGCACGAGTGTCTCAGATTGAGGTTCGGGTTGTTTCGACCTTGTCCACCCCGTAACACCTGCTGTTGAAACCACATTAACCCAACTACGGGCGAGCGAGGCGACCGTGTTTTCATGCCGAAGTACATGCCAGGCCGATAGGTGCCCCAGAACCGCCCGGGAGATTTGGGGGAGGAGCTGGCATCGCTGGCGATAGTGCGAGGCGCGTCCAGTGGAGTCGAAACGGCAGACCGGAGAACATGTTGATACCACAAAAACATGAGCGGTCCAACGACAACCAGAGCTGCACAGACGAATAAAACAAAGCTTTTAGAAGCAGACGAGTTATTTTCACGTTTGCTGGACTTAGTTTTGGCTCCATTTCCTGCCACATCCTCGCAGGAATCATCAGGATTTGATTCTGCTTTTAGACGCGAGCGTAGCTCCGACATGCCTACGTTACGTTTGCGCTGGCGGTTATGCCGCTGGTTGGCAGTGTTTGTCATGATGATTTTTATCAGTTTTTTGCACACGTGGCTGCTATCTCTTGCCGGCTTCCTGTTTCCTGAATATTAGAATATTGTCCAAACAAAATACTGATAACCCAACGTACACTAGATTCACAACATAGTAACTTTACACTTCGAACCGAACATTGTACCGTTTGGAGGTCACCTCTCTCGCTCGATCTCGGATGCACTATTTACATGTTGTACACGTGTGAAGTAATGGTACGCCGCCCTGCCTTACTTATGAAAGGCAATTTATATCAAAATCAACATGCGCTTTACAAAAATGAATGTATCGTATTTAAAAAGAATAGACCCAAGGGCCAAATTCATTGGCGCGGGGAATTGGCCACTGTAGCCTGGTTGTGCTAGGAAGCTGAACCTCTCCTTCTCTTTGAAATTTTAAACATATTTAAGGTAACATTTTAGGTAAATGATAATGACACACACTGCCTTTCATATCAGCGCTTCTCTGCGTATCGATTAGTGTTCCGAACGAAAGAGGCAAGAGGGGTAATAGTTGTACCCCCTATGCACCCCTTGCGCGCAAGCATGCTGCATCCCTTTTTCACAGTACAGGTGGGTCATGAAAATCCCCTGGAAACTCCTACACACAAAAAAAAACTCAGTAACACTTCATATTATATAATACAGGCTAGTTATGTATGTGCATTGAAACAAATTAGAGAGACGATCGAGAGACCGGGAAGGATGGAGAAAAGTGGTTAATTGCACCATAAGGAAGCTCCTTGCATGGTTGCACAGTCACTGATGCCCTGGTGGCGCCCCTACGGCCAGCTAGGCTAAGGGAGAGGTAAGCCGTAAGGTGAGCCTCAGGTGAAACAAATTATCCAGTACCCAGACTAGATCATTATGACCCATGTTATATTTTGGCAAAATCCCTGGGGAGCCTTACACATAACTAATGTATGCCTTTCCGATGATGATTTAGGCCCATGTCGGACAAATCGATTTCATATTTCGCATATTGAATGTAAAAGAATGGACTACTAGTAGTAGGCCTACAATCCATGGTATAAGTAAGTAAATAATACAGTAGGCGGCATAATTATGCAAGCTTTCAACTTATCATATTCGTGCAAGACAGCAAAGCCACCTCATTTTACTTTGCAATATGTGTTCCCCGTTCAGACAACAATCACACCACATGTTACCACATGTACACGAAAATGTATATATAATTTTGAAGGAAAACAAAATCATAAACAATCATCTTTTTTCGCCGGATAGAAAGAGCTGAACCCCATCGATGTGCGATAGTACCACTGACCTGACCTCTTTAGTACTTTTATATCGATGGAGAACCACCATATCTTTTTTTTTTCTTCTTTTTTTTCTTTCTTCTTTTCTTTCTTCTGTTATCTCTCCATTGTTTTCCTTTTTTTTATATAGGTTTTCTCTCAAACACTATAATGATTATCATTCTATTTGTGTTGATAGGTTGCAAATTTATATTTAATGGTGTACACAATTGTTAGTTTGTTGGCTTTTGACATGTTTTTTAATTTTATTTTTTAATTGGATATGATGATTTTGATAAGAGCTTTGGTTGATCCACATTTGTACTTTTAAAAGTGTTCTCTGGAAAATAATGATTTGAGAGAGGATGAAACACTTTCAAATAAAAAAAAAAACAGTGTTGTACTTAAATTATAATATTCTCTCAAATTACATACATCAAGATCTTGCTAACATGAAATTAAACGAAAATTGTTTGGAAAATTTTAAAAGAAAACATACAGAAAATATGAATTGTATAGAGTAAGAGCATGATTATCGTTTAGGTAACACTTAATTGTATGTGGATTGTAAATAATAATTTATGAGTATTCATATGAATTTGTTGAAAGAATTTGTTTTGTATTGCAAATGATTTACGTTGTAAATTTGTTTGTTTGAGAGAAAAATAAAATATTATTAAAAAATAAAATTAAAAAAAATCGATGTGGAGAACCCTGCATCTTGCTGTCAACATGATCAATGATGGCGCTATTGCTATTTTGATCTCGGTATAGCTTGATTCGCATAATTTACTTTTTTGTAACCCTTCATTATTTTACTTTATATTTATTTTTAAAATACGAAAAATATTATTTTCACGATTGAACGCATACAAAATTTGATTTAAGAATAACGAACAAGACTGGTTATAAATTGGGAAATTATTTATTTATTACAGAATAGGCAACCTCAGTTAAAAAACTGCTTTTTTGTATACTGGCAAAATACAAAACAAATACAGTCGGCATAATAAATAAGCTACGTACAAACTTTAGTCAACAGAAACTATATTTCATTTGCTCATTTTCATTGTCTTCCCACCTCTCTGTTTATATCATATATGTTTGAAATAATTACGATGGCTTGACATATACGCATTTGACGTCCACTGGCGGACAGATGGAATAAAAGTTGATAAGCATTTGTATTGAACTTGAATGTTTGCGATAGATCTTTCAAATTTCACTTGTACCTTGTTGTTTGGCTAGAAGAATGAAATGTCTTAAATTCCCCCCTCAAATGTAGCTTGAAAAACACACAAACAAACATGCAAACAATCAAACGGCAACAACAACTATACTTGAAACTGACAAATAAACGAAAAACAAACAAAAATCAAGAAGTTTTTGCTCACTGTTATATGCCACTGATGGTGGTGGTTGTGGTGATGATGATGATGATGATGATGGTGGTGGTTGTGGTGATGATGATGATGATGATGATGATGATGATGATGATGATGATGATGATGGTGATGATGATGATGATGATGATGATGTTGATGATTATGATGATGAAGAATTATGGCGGTGGTGGTGGTGGTGATTGATGGAGAATTACTTACTGGGGTGGACGTGATATATTTCTTTATTTGGGGACATATTTGTACAATGATTGCAAGACTGTGTGATACATGCCTAATAAATAAACTCTCAGCGAAAACGTAAGAAACTTGTTAAGACGGTCCCTGGCTGATGCACCAATTCATGGTCAATGTTCCTCAAGGCTTGCAATTGATCTTGGAACAATGTAATGATGATGCCCCAAAACCCCTTGTTCTTTACCAAATTAGAAACTACAAACTATGATAATCACTTATAAAATGTTGACATTTCAGCTGTTTTTTCGCAGAATATTGCAATTTATTTCAATTTTATCTGCCAAATGCACCTGTCAAAATAGAGAAACTACTCTTTTGCGCGTGCGCATTGTGCTTTTGGAACGCGGTAGCGCTTTTTATCACAGAGCTTTTCCCTTGTTCTCTAGCTCTCCGATCCGCCCGGCCCGCTCTGGCGTTGGCTTGTGTTTATGTCCCCTTCTCCATCGAATTAGCTAGTCGCGATCGCATCTACTGCGTACAATCTGCATGCTGTAGTGGCAACACCAACGCTGACAATGTCAGCCGTATTGCTTCAGCCCAAGATGGCTTCAGAAACGAGTAAAGACATTCCGAAAATCGGCTCTGTCTTGGCCGTGGAAGTCGAACAAGCCCTTCCCAACTTGCTGACCGTGTCCTTGAAAGCAGGGAGTAAAGTTTTCCGGGGTGTTTTGATCGAAACAAATGGAGGGTAAGTAAATATTAACCATCAAATATGAGCTTGCAGAAACTGATTTTCACAAAGTTATGGCTATCAAACTGATAAAGTAGCCAGAGAGAGTGTAGAACTGTGAGAGATTTGAGGGTCAACTAATTCAGTGAAAAATCTGTGCTTGATTGAAATAATGGGCTGGTACGTTATTTAAGTTTTAGAGAACTCAAGAGATATAATGTATTTATAATTCATTAGAAAATATAAAATTGTAGAGACCCTGAAATCTGTCAAACTAAACTTTATAAAGAGGATATATGTGCGATATGTCTGTGTAGTTGCAGAAACTGAAAAAGATGTCAACAGCGAGAGAGAGAGAGTCACATATCAAATGAAAATCAGAATAAGGAAGATGGCTTTCACTTGATTATTTGATCTAAATTGTTCTAATCTGCTCGCCTCAATGTGACCCGAAATCTAAAACTTAAAGTTACACATCAACATTTAGATTTGAATCTATCCAATATCCATTATCTGGCATAATTAATGTTCAATGACAATGTCGCAAAGAATTAGGCAATTAGCGATTACAAAAAAAAAAAAACGTAATAAATAAAATACAACAGAACTTGAAATCACGTTCCCAAAGTTTTGATATTTGTTCCTTTTTTATTTTAACTTCATATTTTTTCTGTTTTTCTAGTTCTTTATTTTAGAAAGGTTCTGAAGATTTCAATTAGAAAGGAGAGACGTTTGCACGTCAAGCTAACAGAACGCAGTAGGCTTGTGGATAAGGACATCACATCTTCAGCAGCTTTGTTTTGCCTTTGGAATAACCAGTTTGAACTGGTCTTGAAATGGCTATCTCTTATGATTTTGTTTCTTTTTTTTACTCAGATTTGTTTTATTTCCCTCAACAGAATTGAAGATAATATTTTTAACCCATTCATTCAGGACTGCATGGATGTCTATGGAAAACTTGTTCGGACTTCATCAGAGTGCATGTCCGCAAATGAAAACCTATGGGTCTGAACTGAAACATGTTCAATTAAAATAAATCTTTTAAAATGTCACCACAATCAAGTTCACCCCTGCAAGTCAAGGGGCTATAACGCTGCTGCGTTGAATTAAGTTGGTATACCGTCCACCTTTCAAACATTGGCAGACAAAATCATAAAACTGAGGGGGAAAAATGAACTGTACAAAAGACCTTCCTGGCAATTTGCTCTATGTGATTTTCCATAGTGGCTGGCTGGGCACAGGGCCAGGGCCAAGGAGAATGGGGTTAAAATAAAATCCTAAATCAATCCATGGTTTAAATTTGAATAGAGTCTTGATTCCGGGCTGGTACTATAGACCCTATGTAACACAATTGTTCAATACACACTTTCAAAATAGGGCCCAATTCCTGGATTAGAAAGATAATTCAGCGTTTTCCAAATCAACCCCTGTAGGAAGTATAATAGGGGAGATAATTTGTAAAATAACTCCCTACTGACATACAACAGAAAACTATTTTGAATACATTGCTTCAAAGTCTTTGTCAAAGAAAATACTGTCACCCATTTTCCACAGAAGTTCAGTGCCCTGTAGCATAGTCCTACAATTAATCGTGAATCTTATGTTATGGGGCCCTGAACAGAGTTGAATAATTTAAGCATAAGGCATAGATTCATGATCATTCTTGTGGCTCACGATGTTTAAGCAGTTACCCACCTTCTTTCCAACCTTAACCCCCCGATCGCTAACAAAATTTAAACTGAAAAACATATATTTCAGTGCTCAAAATTAGCACAGGCCCACTCCCCCGGCCACAAAACATAGCTTCGGACCACCAATTTCATTGGTGCTACATTCCACTGGCCTGAATGGGCAACTAAAATTGATAGAATTTTGAATATTCGTGTTTGTTTGGGCCACCAGATTCAGGTTTTAGCCCACTAGAATTTGAAAAGTCTTGTTTTTACTTGCCCAACTGGGCCACAAGGCAAACAAGTTAACTTGTAGCATTTTGTTTTGCAACTAATTCTAAAACAGGGATGGTAAAGGATCTGCTATTACTTTTTGCTGGATTTTCTAGATATCCTGGACTGGGCTCAATATGAAGGATGCAATCTTTTACATCCTTCTGGAAAGGATAAATGCTTTTTGGTGTAACCCCTTGCCTATATGATTTTACAATTCCCATTGAATTAACACGTCATGGTACACCATGTTCCTGTAGTGCCTAGCCTAGCACTAGTGGTATATCTTGAATAATGTCCTGAACAGGTTAAAATAATACCATATCCAATTTCCTGTCCTCAAAACTGTGCTGTATGATGGGGGCATCGAAGTTCGCGCACATAACTTTTAGTGCAACATTTTGGAAAGAAATACACTAAAGTTTATCACAATTCGCACACAAGTTTATTCAGAATATTCTGTAGCATCATAAACATGTTTTGGTTTTGAGATTGCTTAATTTTGTTGATCTATTTGGTCCAGTTTTCGAAACCCTTTAATTTCAATCGGTAAAAGAAAGGGGCATCGAAGTTCGCACGCAAATTTTCCCATTCATTTGTTCGCGCTTTTTTGCAGCCGGTGTAGCTTTCTTTTTTGTATTTTACAGCATAGTTTACTGTTTCATTTACAGCATGCGCAAAGCCAATAGGAAGTTAGCTGCGCGAACTTGAATGCTGCGCGAACTTAGATGCCCTGACCATACAAATTTCAATGAGCAATTTTTAATTTTAATTTAATTTAATTTGTTGGGGGGGGGGGGGGGGGGGATTAGGAAAGAGGATGACAAACTGTTCAGACATTATTAGGCACATGTGAGAAAATCTAAATAACTAGGAATTTGGGTAACTTATATGCTGCATGCTTTCAATGAATCTAAAAGTTTAATATGGCAGTCTTTTGACGGCTCTTATATCACTCATAATTTCCCATTTGTATTTCATCACAGGAACATTGACTACTTCAGGAACCCAGTTGGTCCTGTATTAAGTCTGTGGGCCTTTATGGGGATTGCAAAATCTATTAGGGATCAATGTGGGTCAATGTGATTGTGCATATTGTCATAAACATATACATGTAGGTTCCTTGACCCTAGTTGGACATAAATGCAGTCTTTCGATCCTACATCATAAGCTGTGTACAGTTTAAAGGGGTCCACCAGGCAAAGAACAACACATAATTATATGTTTTGGTACCGTTTTGTGATATCAAATACATTTTAGATACCCAACATTTTGCAAAGGGTTGTGTAATTCATAAACAAAGCAATTAATTTCCACCACTTACTGAGCCACTAATATTTCCTGGTTCCGTACGGGCCAAACATTTGCGAGTGCGCCAATGCTATTCACGCGTACGTTCGGAGACAATAGAATCCCGGGCGATTCGTTCGCTCTGCACACAGTAGTCTCGTACATACAGACCCATGAATGCATGCTTTAGAATGGTGATGCGTTTTCCAATTATATATTTTTTTTCTGGACACATATTTTTGTGAACTTGTTGATGGAATGGAATACTAAAGATGTTACCTTTCATTTATAATGATATTATTTTTGGGTGGTAGTACCCTTTAATAATAGACTATTTCAAACATAGCCTGGGTCTCAAGATGCATGCTTTCATGGACTGGGTAGATCCAGTGTAGCAAGCAAATACAAAAGAACGAATCTGTATCAGATTTACCGTGGATGGCATTGTATTTGCTCTTATTCAACCCAACGCTAAGGTCGCTGAGAGAGTACCATGCACAATGGAGGTGATGAATAGCTTTTCTGAAAGTCAAATCTTCCCACCCAGGCAAGGGATAAATAATTTGTATAAGTTTGTAAACAAAATTTACAAGGAATTTGGCTAACATTGCTGTACTAAAGTTGTAATAAAATATTAGGTGTCCTATTTGAAGTACCAATACAAAAAGTTATGTTTGCATTGGGAAAAAAACAACAACACAAAACACATAAGTTTTAAGCAAATAAAATAGACCTGTGAAAACAAACCGTATTACAGGTTCCGATAGTGAAGGGGATTATTATTGGATTGAATCATGTTCGAAATCCACAACTCGCCCATCTTTTTGCTGGTTCTGGTAATAACATTCCTGAATGATTGTGCAGAACAGCATAGTCATCAGAAATTAATTTGTTTTAATTTTTTGAATCAGTTTCTTTTGGTTTACCTAAATATTGTTTGTAGAAATTGGCCAAAGAATGTTTTTAGCAAACTTGATTGATCTTATAAATGTTGAATAACCATTTCCCAATACCTGTTTACCGATGGCTTGACTAGTCCTTCACTTTAAAAAAAATTGTATTGATTTATTTATTTTATTTTTGTTCTGTTGCAGAGCATGCCCTATGGGGATGGGTGATCCCTCAACTGTGGGCAAAAAGCTGAATGAAGAGTTTGGCGTTCCAGTGATGGACACCGCAGTCATCCTTCCAGATCGGGAGCTAGGAGCTGGGGACACGGCTGCCGTGATGGAGAACTCCGCCCTGAGTTTCAGACAGTCCTACTTCCAGAACATGCCTCTACCCCCACCAAGACCCCTCTTATTTGGCAAGAAGGGAAAACACACAGAAATCAAGCCCAAGCCGATGAGCAATACAAGGTCAAGACAGTTCAAATTAAGACCAAGGCAGTTGCTATGCACTAACTGCAAGGAAGTGTGTCATGGTCCTAAGGCAAAGACTGCAAGAGGTGGTAGCAGACCAGACAAAAATGGACTAAAGAGGAAATTGAACGCTTCCAATGAGGGTGTCATCAGGAAAAAGCAAAAGCAAGTATCAAGAACACTACCAAATGGTGACTCGCATGTAGCAAAATCCACTGTCTCCCGTCAGCCAACCACACCAAAGACTTCAAACAAAACTGGGAAGAAAACTAGTCCCGCTATTAAGATTTCATATGCAACTCCAGGGAAAGGCCAGCGACTGATAGTGCGCATTCCCCCGAGAACAAACTCTTTCAACCAGCGCTCTGACCCACCGAGTTTGGTCACCAAGGAAAAGAAGAGAGTACTTAGCGTTCCCCTTTCTCCATTAACACCCATAGGAAGACACAATCTGGACTCCCTGAAGAGACCCCTTGTCAATGGTCTGCACAAGTCCCCTATCAAAACACAGCACGACAAGATCAGAATTGTCAAGACTAAGGGCACCTATTCCATACCCTCCGAAAAGGTGCCTGTTCGACTGTACACTCCGTTACCCAATTCGCCAAGCAAACTGTTAAACGGAAATGGCAAAATGACTGCAAGTGTGACAGTGAAACCAATCTCCTTGGTGAATGGCTGTAGGGCTCTGAACCTGTCCGAGAAGGATAAGTTTTTGTCATTGAAACTCTTACCACGTGTAGATAACAGTGACGCAGCAAGCGACTGCTCGTCCCACACAACGTCGAGTAGAAGCTCGGGGAAGGGAGGTAGGAGGAGACAAAATGGGTCCATCAACAACAACAACTCTGAGTATGATTCTGATGTCTCGTCCAAGGATATGTCCAGGTTTGAGCCTCCGAAGCCCAGCGTGCACAAGAAGAATGTGACCAAGAGCACCGTTGCAGGAGGGAGGGTCATCTGTGTGGGCGACATCATCTGGGGGAAGATTGTTGGCTTCCCGTGGTGGCCCGGCCGCGTCGTCCAGATCATCGTGACCCGCAACGCCAACGGGAGCCTCCTCTCGCAAGAGGCCCAGATCACATGGTTCGCTGCCCGCTCCATCTCCTACATGCCACTGGAGAAGCTGCCGGCATTCCTGAAGGACTTCAAGAAGTACTTTGACAAGAAGCGAAAGGGGGTGTACAAGGAGGCCATCTCACAGGCCACCAAGGCTGCAGAAGCCCTGTCCAGTGAAGTACGAGAACTCCATACTATGTTTGAAACTCCGCTCCTCAATAATAATACCTAACCCCAAGCCAAGGTGAGTCGCCTGTATAGATTCATCAGCCCCGGGTTTGGCATGATTACCTCTAGAGTCATCTAGAAATTGATAGTATCCGTTAGTTGAAATATTGTATTTTAAATAAGACAGAACAGAAAAGTGCAGTGCAGCTTCATGGTAGAGCTGTGTGTTTGTAGCAACGCAGGAGGATGTTTGACAATCACACATGATGTAAAACGGATCAAGAAAAGCACTGGCCTGCAAGCCCGCGGCCAGCAAGCCCAGGGCCACTATAAGTGAGCTATGGGCCAACAAAATGGTTTACACAGTGGGGAACAAAAAGCTTGTAATATGCCAAACCTGGTAGTCCTGCATTCATATTAGTAATTCATGTACTTATCTTTTAACTCATTCATTCATGTAACATTAAAGGAACCCACAAGTGAGTTACACACTGGCTATGAATGCTTGGTAAGAGTAGGTTAACCCCTTGCCTACCGGTATATTGCATTTCCCATAGAGTAATGCATGCTACTGCAGGTTCCTGTAGTGAATGGGTTAATGTGCAAAATCATCTTAATTGCTTCTCCTTTTTTCACATTTTTGTTATTGAAAGTGCCCTCTTTCTCTCTAATTGAGTTCATTGTGTACAGACAAAGGCTTGAAATTGACTCACTAACGACATATTTCTTTTCTGTATATAACATATGTCTTAGGCTGCATTTTTGCTGCTATAGCATGTTTGTAAGAACAGAAGTGAGAAGGTAAGAATATTACTATAAATGTCAATGCTCAAAATCAATTGTTATTCTTGTGGTCCAGTCGGGCATGTAAAATAAAGATTTCTCAAATTTTAGTGGCCTGAAACCTGAATTTGGTGGCCTTAAACAAAACAAATATATTAAAAACTCTGTTCTATATCATTGCCCATTCAAGCAAGTAGAATTTGATATACCGTAAATCCCTGTGAACAAGACGCACTTTTTTCCCTTTCCGCCGGAAAAATGCCAAAGTGGGGGGTTGCACAGAAAAAAAATTAATAAATATGAATATTCATGAGCAGCAGTGTGTTACTGCTCATTAAATATGCAATTTTTTACTAACCACTATTTTTAATATGTTGATGAATGCTACTTCTGACTGTGAGCTCTTGTCGGGCCTAGACCAGTGTCGTACGCATTCCAACAGCACTACAGGGTGACTAAAAACAAAATCACTACGTATGGTGTCTAAAAAGAAAGAACATTTTAATTTTAAAAATCTTTAAAAATGTCCTCAAAAAAGTGGGATGCGTCTTGCACACAGGTGCGTAAATGACATTTTGGTTGACCAGAGCTAAGTTTTAGTGGCCTCATGCTAGCGTGCCTGTGCTTATTTGGGGCACTGCTTATGTTGGACTTATTTTATGAATAAGGGAAGCATCATGTTATCACAGTATCAGTTCAACACGATGCTCAAAATGAATTTTCCCCCTAGTGTCCCAGTTGGACAAGAATTTTCACATTGTGTTAGGAAGGAAACCAGAATTGGTAGCCATCAAATCAAAGGAAAGCATGTTGAAAGTCAGAACATTTTGTTTGGCTGACCAGTTGCCCCGTTAATTTTGGCATAGACATTTAGTGGCGTGAAGTTCACCATCTATAGGTTTCCCCTGGTAAACAGTCTGACTAAAAAAGAAAACATTTAATTGTTAAAAACATGAAATATAATATTACATTTGAATGCAAATCTTACTGGCTACCAACTGAAACAGATTGTAAATCACTTTCTGGGGGGGGGGGGGGGGGTGTTGGGGGTGGTGACACCGTGGCAGACTGGCAGAGGGTATATATTCGTCTGTCTAACATCCTGGAGTAGGATATCAGATTCCCTGTCTCACAGAGAAGGGAACATGAAGTATGATAAACTGCTATCAAACCGCATATGTCACAATAACTGTTCTGAAGTCTACAAATACACGATGATTTGTTTTTCAGGACACTTTCAGCCACCAAATTTCATTACAAGACACAAGAAAACATGCTGTGTAAATACACTTCTAACTTCTGTATCTGCATGTATTAAGACAATGCTAGAAGTTAATCTTTTTGGCCCAGTCAGGCAACTAAAAACAAGATTTTTCAACTTTTAGTGGCCCGAAACCTAAATTTGGTGGCCCAAACAAAGAAAAACATAACAAATTCTGTTAAATTTGGTTGCTGAACGGGCCAGTAGAATTTAAGATCAATGAAATTTGGTGGCTCGGAGCTAATTTTTAGTGGCCCCGGGCCAGCGGGCCTATGCTAATTTCAAGCACTGATATTTAAGAAATCATTATTACAAATTATCTGAAAGTTTGGCACTAAAAAGAGAAGGCTCTGACAGGTACAAGTTGGTATGAAGATCCCAATTTAGCATAAATCAACAAAAAAGCCTCTCACTCACACACAAAAAACTTTACACATGTATATTGTATGTAAGCTGGAGTGGTTACATGTTTGATTTACAATAAATAAATTTCTCATAACCGGTCTGTGCATCAGTATCTACAGTAAATACTATTTGTAGCCAAATTGTAGGTTTGTACAGCCAGTGTGTCACATACATGTAAGTGTGGGTTCCAAACTTCCATGATCCATGAAGATTTATTCATCGTTACACTCTGCTCATAAAATGCTTCAAAATTATTTAATGGAAACTGCTCATTCTTTGCATTAATTCTTTTCCACTTTCTTGTATTACAGCATTAACTCTGCACGGATATATGTAAATTATCAGGCTAACGTACATGTACAGTGGGCTAGTATGAGCTAATTACTCTCTGTGGCTAGGGTACGCTTTATGTAATTCTGAATTTTGCCCTGCTCCGTTTCCCCCCCCCCCTCTTTTTCCTTTTTCAGTGCCCCTCACTTCCCTTTTTCATTGCCCCTCACTTCCCTCCCAGTCTTTGTATACTCTACAAATTTTTCATTAAAAAAAAAATGATATACAGCATAATGCAGAACTTTCCTAAATGTACAATAATCCCCATTTCCACTCAATTATCAACTTTCATAATTTTACGAGATTAACATCGGTCCATTTTAAAATGAACAAATGGCTTAAATACCTTTGTGTTAACACCGTTTATATTAACACATCATTTGCTAGTAGATATATTTGCAATTTTTCTCATAAGAGAGCGTTATTTTTTTCTCTCATAGTTCATTGTTTGTTTTCTATATTTATTCATATTTTAAAGGGATAGTTGAGTTCTGGTAAGGAGAGTACAGTTTTAGTGAAACTGAATTTTAGTAACCAAAACCTGCATCATTACATTACAAACTAATAGTTATAACTAGAAAGGAACACAAAATTACAAATGACGTAGTAAAGATCATGTTATCATTCAAAAAGAGCCGTTAAAACGTAAGAGGGCGCTCTCTAAACACTCATCGGTTTCAACCATTTTGAATAAAATATTGTGCATGTGATGCTTTGTTGAAATAGTGATTAGATAGAGAAATAACCAACAACTATTTAAATACCTATTTTGTAACTTTTTTGAAAAGAGGAAGCATTTTTTTGAATTTTTAACGGCTGGTTCAAAATTCTCTAATAAACCCGGGGCCCGGGTTTATTACAAATTGTTATATTTATGGATATTTCAGCCGTTTCTGAACCGATTTTGATCAAACAAAGATGATTTTATTGTTTAAATATTATGCTCTTTCAAATTTTACACTCAGTTTTTCATTACCTCACAAACCAATTAAGTAGTCTAGCGCCCTCTCTACCAAAACTCAACTTTCCCTTTAAGTTAGTCTTACAACAAACAAATTCTTAACCTTGATAAAACAAAATTTAACTTGAAATAATTCAGTATCAGTATATTATTGATGTTTTTTTGGTGCTATTTATGAATATATAATAATAGATATATAAACAATTTGAGGGGAATTTGAAAAATATTATGAATATGTTACAAGCTTCACTTTGAACTTGATGAAATTGATACTCCTAGTGTTTAACCTCAATTTGTCTTGTAAGCCTTTTTTCATAATCTCAGTAAAGGGTGTCTCCTCGAGAATGAACATTTATTGAACAGCGTGGAAGGACGTCTGCTGACTTCCACGTGTAGGTTTTCTGCCGTCTTTGCTGATTGCACATGGATGTTTGGAGGCTTGGACTTGGAGCATTGTGCCTAGTGCCTACTGTATTGCCTAGTGATGCCTCATCTTACTTCGTACATCACGGATGCTTGGAGTATTGTGCCTACTGATGCCTCTACTGACTCCCGTTTCTCTCTCTCTCTCTCCCTCTCATTCTTCCTTCCAACTCAAGATGTCCAGAGATCCCATAGCATCAACATAATATGCAGGTGAGTCCCTCTCAAATAGTGTTCTGTAAATCAATCCTCCACACTAACTTTTTACGCCTCCGCCAACGAAGTATAGTGGGAGGCATTATGTTTTCGTGTTGTCCGTCCGTCTGTCCCGTTTTTGTTTCTCGTCATATCTTGAGAACCAAATGATGGATCAATTAGTTTTTATACATGCCTGTTTGGGGAAGTAAAAGCATGAACGTTCACATTTACTTGCCTGAACAGAAAATGTACTTAGCCCCCCAAAAAACTGATGTGAAACGAAAGAAAAATTGCCCGATCGGGCAACCAAACTAGATAATTCATGAAATTCTTTCCTTTACACACCACAAGATGTAGGGTTTAGTTTGTAGCCACCGACATTGACTCTTGCTTTGCTTGAAAGAAAGTTCAAAGGTTGAGTACGTGGGCAGAGGTGACTAGGAGGATGGAACTTCTGTGGTGACTGTGGTCACCAACGTGGCTTGGGGTTTAAGCAAACATTTGATATTGGTATTGAACATATCCCAAGTTATGCCTGGCTCAGTCCTTAATTAGTCTATGCTAGAAATTAATGAGTCAAATAACTTCGTGTTATAGTTGCCCAGCTGGGCAAGTGAAAATCAAGTCCTAAATTTGTTGTGGACCCTATATTCTATAAGAAGAATTGGGTAGCCCAAAACAAAGAAAAACATGAAAAGGTCTAATAATTTTGTTTTGCCCAGTTGGGAAGGTAAATATATTGGCAGGAGAGCAGTTGGGTAGCCCAAAGCTCAGTTGTTGTGGCCCTGGGCCAGTAGACCAGTGTTATTTACTAGCCCTACTTAACCCATTCAGGATTGGCCTTGAAAATACTCCGCTGGGGTCAATTGAGAAAGTCTGTGTAATACCAAAACCACGTGGTCTTCAGTGGGTTAACAGGTTTCCTTCATGACATGTGAAACAAAATAGCAAGTGCCAATCTATAGCTCCCTAGGCACCTTTAACACTTTTGAGTGTCGGGGATTGTACAGCTCTATGGCATTTGTGTGTATTGTTGTGGTCAAAAATGCGACCTTGGCACTCAAGTAGTTAACATTGCCTTGAGTTTTGAGTTAGGGTATGAAACCATCAAGCTTGAACTTTGACTTTCAAATATTTCCACCATGACCAATCAAATCACCTTTCATATTTCAAATTGATGGCAATATCTTCAATGCCAGCCATAATTGATCATTCCCATGGGAAATGAAGTATACAGAGCCCCCCTTGCAAGCTGTTAAATCTTTTAAAGGGGGAGGGCAGATAATGCCGGGTTCATAATTAGCACTTGGCCACTGGCGCACCCAGGTCCACTAAAAATCAGCTGCAGGCAGCCAGGCCAATATAATTGTGACTGGATATATAGCAAAACCCTGCACTTGTCAGTAATTCATGTTTTGAAGAAATGGGCATTTTAAGTTCACATAATTTGTGTAAAAGACTTAGGTTAGTAAACTTGCAACAAACATATTTTTGCCAATTATTGACCTTTTTATTTTTTAGAACAAACATCAAATGAAAGCTTGTGATGAGGCTTTTCTAATGGTATGAAAATCTACATTTTGATTTTTACCGACAAGTGCAGGGTTTTGCTATATCCAGTCACATATAACAGACTCAATTCAAGCTTCATCTTGATTTTACTTTCCTGACTGGGCCACAAGGGGGAACAAAGTTACTTTCTAGCATCGGTAAATAAATACATGCATTTTTTGACGGTTGGATATTATTAGTTACTTGACAAATACATTCCAATGTGTTGTTCCTGCCAAAGAATCCATAATTATTTCTAACATTGGGAAACTGATGCATGAAATTGAGCACAAAAAATATGGTTTCCCTGGCATTCAAGCTAGAGCAGGTTTTCTATAAGTCTTAGTATTGAGTTGGGTAGGGTCTGGCTGAGCTTTCAATCTGAACAGGATTTGCCAGGGTAGAACATCCTGTGAAGTGTAAGATTAGAAGTGCATGCATGCCCTTCTTCACTCCAATTTTGTTCATAGTGTGCACAACAACAAACATGTACAGTAGAACTGTGTATGTGTGCATTGTCAATGTACTATCTGCAGTACATGTATGTAAGAACCAATAAAAGCTCCTTGTATGTTACATACATGTAAAAGCCAGTTTGTAATTGGTACTTGCACAGTATTGCTACGTACATATTGCTACATACAGTCCACATCACATTTAATAGCCTATTTTGTTTGTTGTGCACAGTTATTCAGTGCATTTAGTGGTTAAATGCCAAGTCTTTGTTAGTGTTTCTAGAGGGCCTCTTTTCTCTTTCAGTACATACACAATAGAGCTTCTGTCCCCATGCATACTCATGCCAGGGATCTTCTTGGATTGCTTTTCTGTTGGTGTTCACAGACATAATGTTTGCAGCAGTCATGTACAGGTCTGTTTACTAAAAGCACAGACAAACCTGTCATAGTGGCCACTTGTCTGTAGCAGGCAACCTGCTAAAAGTGGTCACCAAGAGGGTGTTCCCCTGCAGAGAAAAAAAAACAATGTTTGGCTGCATTGTACATACTTATCATTGTGATACACTGTCTACAGAGGTCGCCTGTCTACTTTGGCCACTATTCTTGTTTCCCCGAGGTGGTCATTATACACAGGTTTGATTTCATGTTTATCAGGCAACATATGCAAGCAGTATAATGGCACTGCGAGTAGATCAGTACATACATGTGAGCAGAGTACTACTACAATGTACTGCAGCATGCCCTTATATCCTCTAGCTTCTGTTTAAGTAGCTGTCCATTAGTAATCCTTCCGATTCTATTCAGTGGTAAAATGCCAAGTCTTTGTTAGACCTTCTTTTTATTATATCTTCTTTATCCAGCATAAAAATAGATCCACTGTCTTCATTTTCTTGGCCAGAGATGATTTGTTGGGGATCATCTTGGATTTTACTTCCACCCAACATGTACAGTATTTTGATGGGAAGTTGAAATTCTCTTATTACAGTAGGTTTGCTTTACAGAGAATTTAATTTAGTAGTTGAGGCAACCATGCCATGATAAACTACAGCACTAATTTGAAATGTGCCATCTCATCCGACGACATAGTACCTTTCAAGCCCCACAACCATCTAGGGAACCCCCCCCCCCCCCCCCTCCAGTTGATCAACTGCCAAATTGAACTTTAATTGTACAATCATAGGAACAAACATATCATACAACATGTGTTCGTAAGGTGGACTAAACCTAAATGCAGGGCTCGATACTAACTCTGGGCCACAGCCCAAGATCATATGCATGCATAGATCCTATCCAACAAAAAGTCTTGGGAATGCCTCCTAGCTCCCCTATAATCAAATGCCAAACGTAAATTATGTTGTGCAATCATGAGAACAAACATATACAACATGTGTTTGTAAGGTGGACTAAACCTGAATGCAGGGCTCAGCACTAACACTGGCCCATCGGCCCTGGATCAGTGAATTTTACTTTGGTTGGGCCAGTAAAAATTTGCAATAGTGATGCTGTCAAGGACTGGAGTTTATTTCTCTTGGGAGTCTTGACTACATGATCATTTCCAGCAAGTTCTTTTTTACAGCATTACAAGACTTAATATTTAGAGGTTACATGCACATGAACCGTTTTATTGTGCATTTATGGGGCATTAAAAAAACATGCACTGTGCTCCAGGGGGGAAAAAAAAGAATTATTTTTCGGGGGCTACTTATCAAGATTTCCTGCCTCAAAACAACACACTAAAATTTGTTTTGCATTGAACTCTATGTAAATTTACAGGGGCTCTTTTATGATTTTGGGGGGCTCTTTTTGGTATTTCGGGGGCGAATTCGCCCTAAGCCCCTGTGTATTTTTTTCACTGAATTGAGTGCTCAAGAGAATCATATTCATACATGCTGGTAGTGCTGTTGACGAGTCACGGGTACCCGGGTCCCGCCGAAAAATGTTGAGTCCCGGGCGCAAAAATCGATACTCGATATCCCGAAAAAAAAAGCAAAAGTCCCCTTTTTGAACGCCCAAGTTATCTGCCCACTCTCATTTTCTTTTCTTTCCTTTTTCCCTCTTTGAACGCCCGAGTTTGTGATAAATAGGCTGCATTTTTGTCACTTGAATGAACATGTTTTCCCAGCGGCGTGACATGCCGATAGCGAAATCAACAAATGGATAAATTCCGGGTACCCGTGACTCGCCCGAAAAATTATCGCGAGTCCCGGGAGGGAAATACTCCCGAAATCGACACCTCTACATGCTGGACTTGGTCTCTTTATATTAGCTCATATTTATTTATTACTCGTAACCAATGCTAGAAACAAAATCTTTAGCCTTTTAGCCTGATTGCATGGGCAAGTTACCCAAGTAAAAACAAGATATTTCAAATTCTAGTGGCCCCAAACATATGATAATTAAATAATGAAAATCATTGATCATTCTGTGACATTTGGTTGCCTGTTCGGCCAGTAGAATTGAGCTTCAATCATTTTTAATGGCCCGTACCCAGCAGCTGTTTGCTAATTTTGAGCATTGCTCATAACCAATATTAAAAGAAATGTTCTGTATGGTACAGCAGCAAACGAACAGAGACAGTTGTTACAAGGTCAAATTAAAGTAATCGAACATCCATTGGATAGCACGTAATACATTATTCAAACAAATGTACAGAAATGAAAATTGAATGTAAAACATTGGGACTATATTATATGTTTGCTCTTTTCTATTCAATTGCATGTGATTTGACGAGCTTTATGTCTCATACATGTAGTTTCATGGCCAATTACTACTGACATGATCAATTCTATGTATTCATTACGTACATATATATGCAGGACTCGACACTAGCACTTGCCCGGGGCAAGTAGAAATTGCTGTCACGCATATATACATTTTCATAGATGGTCTAATTTGGTTGCCCAATCTAGCAACTAATATATTTCTGTTCAACTATGAGAGAAATGCAATTTCTTACATGTAGATCTCATCTAGAAACAAGCACTTTGACAAGCAGATCAAGCTACCACCAAGCACGACTTAGCAATTTATTTTCCCCTTGTGTCTCTTCACGTTTTTTAAGGGCGAGTAAATTTTCAGTTTGGGCAAGTAAAATGTGTAAGGTTCATGATATAACTTTCCTGACTGGGCAAGTAGAAAAACAAGTTAGTGTGGAGGTTTGGCTTTATGTACAGTGAATGTGTCTTGCTCAGTGCTCAAAATTAGCATAGGTCCGCTGGCCCGGGGCCACTAAAAATTACTGAGCTCGGGCCACCAAATTTCATTGATCCTAAATTCTACTGGCCCCGTTCGGGCAACCAAATTTAACAGAATTGATTATGTTTTTCTTTGTTTGGGGCCACCAGATTTAGGTTACGGGCCACTCAAAGTTGAATAAGCTTGTCTTTACTTGCCCGACTGGGCCACAAGGCAAAAAGGTTAATTTCTAGCATTGTGTATATACACTACTACTAAATAATGGTGCTATGTAATGCACATGTAATGTATCTCATGAATCGTCTGCATTGTAATACTAGCTGTCAAGGTTACAGTACATTTTGCCCAGAAAGCACTATTCATTTTGCAAGATACATACTTTACATGTTCATGTAATATATGGCTTTATGACCAGCACTTCACATGTAAACTGCAATGCTGTACAGTGTGGACAGCTAAATTGTAAATCATTCACTCAGATTGCTATATAGCTTGCACATAGTGCACTTAGGAGTACTGTATATCAGTGCAGTACAGTAGTAGTATTGCTGTATGAGTCATACGATATGAATGTGATGAAAGGCCACTGTGGGTAGCTTGAGTGCTTCTAGGCGGCCATATTGTGTGGGCTGCATGTTCATGGTATGGACAGTACCCTTATGGGAGTGCAGTAAATAAATAAAGTGACTGCCACAGAAGGACAATAGGACATTCATCATACCATGCCCTAACATACAAATAATTGGCATCCATATTCCTGTATTCTTCTAGTGATTGAACAATATTTGCCATTTCTTTAGCTTTATAATTTACCAAAGCATATTTGGATTCTTATGGGGGATGGGGAATCCACATGAATTTGGAATGATTCAAACAAAATGAGTGAATGTACGATATGTAAATTATGTCCTCACATAATATTCCTGGGTATATAAGATCTGTCAACATTATATTTTATCCCTTTCTACTGTTGGTCATATAGGGTCAGTAAAGTTGATATCCTCTCAAATTTTGTTGGACAGAAACACAAATTTGCTGGGCCCAAATATTTGTTTTTGTTGTGTCTAGCAATCAAATTATACAGGAAAATAGAATGAATCAATTGTTTAAATACTTCATATATATTCTGTTTCTCATCCGCAATGTATAAAATCTTCCGTATTAATCAAATTATAATTCTTACTTTTTATCCATTGATAAATCAATGCTTGAAATTAACTTTTCTTGATTGTTGCCCAGTCGGGCAAGTAAAATCAAGATTTCTGAAATGTTAGCGGCCTGAACTCTGATTCTTGTAGTCATATATAGTTGCTCATTTGGGCAAGTCAAATTTGGAATAATGAAATGTTGGTGTCCTAAAGCTAATTTTTATTGGCCCCTGGCCAGTGAGCCTGGCCCAAATTTAGACGTTTTATTTTTCTCTCAGTTTCGGGCCACTCAATTCTGATACAGGGCCAGCAAAATATTTGACATAACTCTGTTTTACTTGCCAGACTGGACCACTTTGGAATGAAGTTAATATTTAGAGCATTGCTCCTTACTAAGCCCTAAGCCTAAGGACTATGTTCTTACATTTGACCCCTTCCTTGACCCCAGTCAGTGGCAGGGAGTGTCTGACCACTTTCACATTCCTGACCCCAGGGCATGCACTGGGCCTTAAAGGGGACCACCAGGCAAAGAACAACACATTATTATATGTTTTGGTACCGTTTTGTGATATCAAATAGATACCCAACATTTTGCAAAGGGTTGTGTAATTCATAAACACAGCAATTAATTTCCACCACTTACGGAACCACTGCTATTTCCCGGTTCCATACGGGCCAACCATTTGCGAGTGCGCCAATGCTATTCACGCGCACGTTTGTAAACAATAGATTCCCGGGCGATTCGTTCGCTCTGCACACGTTGCAATTCACTGCACGCATAGCAGTCTGCGTAATTCAGACAGCATGAACGCATGCTTTAGATGGTGATGCGTTTCCAATTATATATTTTTTTCCTGGAAACATATTTGTGTGAACTTGTTGATGGAATGGAATACTAAAGATGTTACATTTCTTTAATAAGAATATTATTTTTGGGTGGTGACCACCCTTTAAAGGTATTGATCACTCCCAAAAAAGTTGTTTTGAGGAAGTGGGAAAGACGCTTATAGTCTTACCAGGGATATGGGAGTCCCATTTCCCTGGTCTTTACCCAGCTATGGACATGTTGGTTGTGTGTAGCCATGGAACAAATACTGATTTATAGTTAATTTGAATGGAGAAAATACTTAGCTCAAAACTGCTTATTATATCAATTATCCAGGGCTCAAAACTAGCACAAATTGCCCTATATTGCCCAGGACAAGTAAAAATGTTTCAGGCAAGTACAATTTCTAAATGGTCTAGTTTGGTTGCCCGATCAGGCAACTGTTCAACTACAAGAGAAAATAATCTCATCTAGAAACGAGAGAAGTTTGCCCAGCAGATTGAGCTGTAGACCTAGAAATATAATATTAATTTAAAGTTTTCTGTTTGGGCATGTCAAATTTGAAAATTATTGATTTAACTTGCCCAAATGGGCAAGTAGGAAGAATTAAAAATGAGAGTCCATTTAGGGCTGGTGCTTTCGACCCTCCTACAAAGATTTTGCTAGAATCAATCGACTCTCATTTTACTATATGAATGGTACGTGGAAAATATATTTAAATAGTATAAGTCTTGCCAAAATTGTCAAGCTATAAAGAACGGTCATAGAGTTGTAAACAGAATTTAAAGGGCAATGCAACTCAAGAATAGAGTTTATCCTACGTTATACATTGTAATATGCCTGTTTATTATATGTAACATTACTCCGACTCAGATTTCTGCTTTGGAAGAAATATGTGAAAACTCTATCGGGTATACCACTATTCACGCGAACACTGGAGGCCGCCATTATTAGGTTTGTGCGGACTACAGTCAATGATATGCACTAATGCATTTCAATAGCACCAATTCAAACCATTGTCTGAATACTTGTAGATGCTTTGAAATCAGTGAAAAGCTTTTTGTTCGGCCGTAAGCACTTACGTCAGAGTTTGCAAAGCATGTCGGGTAATTACAAGAACATGGCCGCTCCCATCATCTTTTGCCGCCGTAAGAATTAGTAAAATGTGGGTATGATCACGTAAGGATTTCATGGGATCCAGGAGGCCAAAATTGCCAAGTTATGTATCAAATCAAATGTCTGTTCACCTTCTAAACGATAATAATAACCGAAAGCCATAGTTTCATTGCCCTTTAAGCTACATAACTAGTCATTGTTCGAATGAAAAAGGTAGCGTGCCACCATATCGGAACTAGCATTCAAATAGGAAATTCATGATTTTCTTCTACTAGTTGAAAATGCATTATATGACATGTCAAGTGTCAGAGAAAATCAACTTGTTCTTGGTGTCATTAACTCCTTGAGTGCCAATATTGCATATTTGCACCACACAATACACACAAATGCCATAGAGCCTCCATCAGGAGAAATTGAATATAAATGGTAAAACGATTTTAAGCTAAAATTTATTATATCTACGTTACTAAAATATCTTTTTTGCCAAATCGGTATTCATTCAGTACAGTTTCAGAATACCGATTTTGGCTAAAAATATTTTAGTGACAGCTCTCATATGGCTCTATGGCTTAGAATCCACCCCCTGATCTGGTGAAATTTAGCCTGGTGCACTGATGGTATCGTAAATGTGTCTTCTGTTTTTTAGGAGCTAAACTTCGCGGAGCCTTTGGGTGTTTTCTTATGTACAATTTTGTAAAAAAAATTATTGAGAATTTTCATATAGCTTTTCTTTGTCTTTTTATCCTTCTGTACATCTGCAGGTACCAGACTGGACTATCAGCATTCATCTTCATCCACAACCCTCCGATGATAACAGGCTTCAATCTCAGCACAGTCCTCAACTAGACTCGCCACGAACCAGCTATCATTCAGCCCTTGGAGCAAGTGTGATGTCTAAGATCTCAGCACAGTCTCAAACCAGAGTACCCTTGGATTTGCATGTCTGGATGGACCATTGAGGCAAGTTCGATGTGTAAGATCTCAGCACAGTCCCAAACCAGACTACCCATCAACCAGCTATCGTTCAGCCCTTGGAACAAGGGTGATGTCTTGGGTCTGAGCACAGTCTCATACCAGAGTAGCCCTTGGATCTGCGACTCTGTCTGGACCACTGGCACAAGTTTGATGTCTTTGATTTCAGCATATTGCAGAACAAGACTAGCAATTGACCAACTATCTCTTGGATCTGCAAGTCTGTCTAGGCGTCAGGGACAAGTTTGATGTCTGCGATCTGAGGTCAGCCCAAAACAAGACCAAACATCAACTAGTTATCATGTAGGCCTCGGGGAGAAGTTTGATGTCTGAAATCTTAGCACAGTGTCCCAAACCAGACCAACCATCAATCAGTTGTGTAGCCCTCGGATTTGCAAGTGTGTGTTCGACCACTGGGGCAGGTTTGATGTCTTTGTCCAGTCTGTAAATGCCAGGCACTTGATGTTGATAGAATCTTTCAAGTGAATAACAACAGTGAAACATGGCGAGAGGAGGTGCCAACAAAATAAAGTGATACAAAAAGAAGTTTGGAGCTTTGGGTGAAAGGCCATCTCTGCATGTTTATAGGTGGTTGTAGGTTTTCCTAGCCTTCTGTCTACATATGTGCCAACACCCTGTGCTCTCATGGCCTGAAGGTGAAGATAAGTGTTATCTAGGAAAATGCTAAAAATTCATTTGTTTGGCCTTGTGGTCCTGTCGGGCCATCAAAAACAAGATTTTAAAAATCTGGTGGCCCCCAAACAAAGAAAAATATTACAGATTTGGTCATATTTGGTTGGTTTGCCCAATCGGGCAAGTGGAATTCAGCATCAATGAAATGTGGTGGCCCAAAGCTTTTATTTATTGGCCCCTGTCAGCGGGCCTGTGCTAATTCCGAACGTTACCTAGGGACAGAGTTATGTATGAGAACAGAATATTGGACTTGGGCATAACAGAGAACTAGTTATAGATTCTGCAGACAGTATGCGTGTCAGTATTGCATCCATATCAAGTACTATTTATTTCAGTTTTTGATCATTATACCCCGTGGCCTAACATACCTCAATTCAATTCAGTTTTGTGTGAGTCATGTGTGAGTAGTTACTGTAAAACTGGGGAAGGTGATTGATTATACATCTCTTTGAATTCATTTTGTATTTATTCCTACATGATTTGGTGTAGACCTTAACCCCATTAATTTTGCAAACATTAAATCAACACAGGCATTTGACGTACATCGAATGAAGTAGTAAAATCACCTTGGCAACATCAACTTCTATTATATTTTTTAATTTAAAGCAATATTTGTTGCCATGGTGGTGTGAATGAGATGAATTTGTGTAATGTTCAAGTTTTGTGAGGTATACACGATCTAAAACGAATAAGAAATCTACGTTGTATCTGAAAACAACAAGAAATTGTATAAAAACAAATTCCATGATGCATTCAGCGACATAGGCCAAACCAACCAAAGACTTTCAAATAAAATTTTCTAATAAAGATGAACAACTAGACTGATGAGAGTACAGTCACAATAATGTTTAAAAATATAGGGCCTAAATTTTTGATTCTCTCAGAATCTTCTTCAGAGGCCTGTTAGGCTTTTTAAAAAGGTTTTTTAGCCTCTGGAGAAGATTCTGCTAGGATAAAAAAATGTAGGCCCTATGTTGACTCACATTTGATTACACAGGCGTTATTATAGTTGTAAATAAGCAGTTTTCAGCAGTATTTTGCATCATAATAACTTTTAAACACTGATGGCAATAATGGGTGTGAGACATGATACAAATAACATTTTACATTTAAATTTATTTTGCCAAAAATGGTTGGGTCTTTCCTATCCCTTTTAAAGGATTGTTTTAATTCACTCATACTAATGTCTGTATACACAATAAGCATTTGCACATTGATCAGTGGGCCCACATTCATAAAACCTGCTAGCTTAGTTCCATGCTAAATCTATTTCTGATCATGCAGTTTAGTTAGCAATCAGCAATTTTCCTATTTTCGAACTACGGTTGACTGGGTTAGCCCTCAGTACATACTACATGAAATTAAAGGGATGCCTGTAAAGTGTCTAACTCCACGGAAATTACTTGGAGCTTCCTTGTTTCTCTTCTACCGTGTTGTTTAGCTTATGGTAAGAGAAGAATAAAATAGGGTTCGATTTTTTCAAATGCCCCTTTAGTATGACGATATCTATCATTCAGCTCAAGAGCGTTAATGAACGGTCATAAACCTCATAGAAGTCATACAGTAATTCGTTGTAAAAGCTGATGCATATTTTCGCTTTTTTAACCAGGAAAGCAGTATTCTTTTTCAATGAAACTTTCACACATCATTCAGACATATCTTACAATGATTTTGGTACAGGATTGAAGTCTCAAATATGTCATTTTGGGCAATATCTGACACTTTACAGGTGCACCTTTAACTCTAGTTAGTAATCACATCCACATGATCATGTGTTGAATACTTAGCCATGTCATCAAAAATGGACTTAGCATGAAACTAAGCTAGTGGGTTTTATGAATATGGTCCTGTCTCGTATAAACCCCCTCACAATAAGTTCTGTTATTCAAGTTTTAGCATTCATATCTCTCTTGTCCCTAAATCATCTCACATGAATTAGGTATCATTGAAAAGCCTGTTGTAATTGTAATTGTTATGTTATTGTGGAATGCGCTTTACGCCTGAATATGGGGCCAAGTCAAGATTGAAATGTTGCAAATGCATTGTTATTGTGTGACTGCCTCAACACCATTCATAACACAGCCCATCTCCAAACAAATGGAGAATTCACATTGACAATAATTTTTTTTTTTGCAACATTTTGATTTTGACATTGCTCCATATTCAGGTGTACTGTACATTCCATGATTACATAATCATTACAAATGAGGAACCAATGTAAAGGGGAATAAACAGGCTTGCCAATTATATCAAATTCTAGTAGGATCATTTAATAACATAACAGGATATCAACGCTCAATTGCGGAATTTTTTGTGAGGGGTTTAGATAAGGTCAGCACTGCTTGGTAACATCGTCAGAGGTCAAATGGCAAAAAAAAAAATTATTTCGGAGGTGGGACTGGTCCCAGAATAGTACTCCGGCTAGGGTCTATGGAGAATACATGTCGTACCAAAATCTAATCGTCTATACAAGGGGTTGAAATTGGATCTATAGAGTTTATTCTTTTCTTTTGCATTCAATGAAAGTGGCATTATTTTGTAATTTTTAAATGTGTATACCTTAAATCTATATTTATCACACTTTTTCAGCAGTAGAAATATAATCAAACATTTGAGGGGATTTTGCATCGGATAGAGAAGAAGTGAATATGAACAAATCTCATGGTCACAAATTTGTGTTTCCTCTTTTCTCCAGGATACATTATGTTGTGTTGCAGAATTTATCTCGAGTTGAAGTGGTCCATTAACTTTGTCAAATTCAGCCAAAATCACATGGAGCTTTTATATATCTCTTGTACCTTGTTGTTTGGCTTATGCAGGCCAGGGCTCGACACTCGCACTGGCCCCGCTGGCCCGGGGCCAGTGAAATTGCACTTCGGGCCAGCAAAAATGTATAAAAGTCATACTTTGGTGGCCCGATCGGGCAAGCAGATTTTTAAACCCAACATTGACAAATTGAAAAATCTTGTTTTCTTCCATATCATACTTCTTCTATAATCACATGTTTGATCAGGAAAGAGTGATATTTTGAAAAGTAAAAAGTTTACTCATGAAATATCATTTTCGGGCCGGTAAATTTGTCTTTCGGGCCACCAGAAAAGGGGAAGAAATTATTTCACTGGCCCAACCGGGCCACTTACAAAAAATGTAAGTGTGGAGCCCTGGCTTATGGTAAAAGGAGAATTAAATGGGTTTTGACTTTTCACATGTCTCCCTAATTATGGAGATATTAATGATTGAATGAAAAGCACTCCAGACCGCTTTTCGATTTTAGTCAAAATCATTGGGCGGTAGGTGATGCAATCTGACATCACTTTTCACTAGGTAAACATTGTTCTTCCAATGAAACTATCACACGCCATTCAGAAGAATCTTACAATGATATTGGTTGGCGTATGATTGAAGTCTCAAATATCACTTTTGGAAAAATCTTTTTAAAAGTTAATGGATCACATTAAAGTAACAGTAATATACAGTGCTAACCCAACTACAATGCAGTTGTAAAAAAAAAAGTAGATATTCAGAATGAAAATGTTTGTTTTTTAATTGCAGCTTTATGTTTGTATATTGTAAACATGTACATTGTTGAACAAATCTGTAAATATATTTTTTGTATTGTACAAAGTGTATTATATTTTGATTTTGTTTTAAGTTATTGACTACCATTTTTGTAAGAAGGTACCTATTCGAATTGCATCCATACCACCATTTCATGATTCATACCATCATTTCATGATTCAATTTTATACTATTTTCTTTTGATAACAACTATTTTTAGTTTCCTTTTTGATATCATCTATTTTTAGACAGGTATTGGCTTAATGGCCCGGTCAGATAGATATCAACGGATAGGGGAAACGTATGCCCAACGAATAGACAATTTGCGAAATTAAATTATCCGGTGATGAAAGTCGTCTCCATTGCTTCATGTACAAAACATAGAACAACGTACATCACCGGACAAGAAACGTATCGAATGGATGGAAAATTTAGCTCTCCGTTTGACATACGTTTGCGCAATCCGTTGATATGTGACCGGGCTATAAAGGGTACCACCACCCAAAAATAATATCCTTATAAATGAAAGGTAACATCTTTAGTAGTCCATTCCATAAACAAGAAAGAAAAAATATATAATTGGAAAACGCATCACCATTCTAAAGCATGCGTTCATGGGTCTGCATGTACGAAGACTACGAACAAATCGTCCGGGATTCTATTGTCTCCAAACGTACGCGTGAATAGCATTGGCGCACTCACAAATGTTAGGCCCATACGTAACCAGGAAATAATAGTGGTTCCGTACGTGGTGGTAATTAATTGCTTTGTTTATGAATTACACAACCCTTTGCAAAATGTTGGGTATCTATTTGATATCACAAAACGGTACCAAAACATATAATTATGTGTTGTTCTTTGCCTGGTGGTCCCCTTTAAGGCAAAGCAATGGGCCCCTATATGTTGCAAAATATATGGAACCTCACCAGAGAAGTAATATTTTCATTCGATGAAGATTGAAATGGGTCAGTGGAAATATGTCTTCATTTTGTAAACATACATAAACTTTTCTATTGTTAGTAATGCTATGGTATACATGTATTCAGTGCAGTTTCTATAGATCTGTGCACGGTTTGGTCTTTAGTGTAGAATGGACATAGGAACACATTGTGGAGTCAAACCTGTGTATATAGTGACTGGACCATCTAAGGAAAACCAAGAATAGTGGCCACTGTATGCAGGTTACCTCTATGGACAGGTTTCATAACACAGCTTTTCTCTGCAGGGAATTATTTTGGGTGGCTGTTATAGGCAGGTTAGCTGCTATACAGAGTGTCCCAGAAAAAACGAAACTGGATTTCATGGCAGAAATTTTTTGTCATAATGAATAATTTCTTTGGTGAGATATACATGAATGAAAAGCTCTGTTTCTCTTCTTTCATTTGATGTACAACTTATGGCACATAGTTCACGTATGACTAAACTAAAACAATAGACAATGGTGTTACCAAAATTCCATTTGCACGCAGAAATTGCAAGTTTGGGTGAGTTTTTAGGGTAGTAAATGTACTTATTTTGAAAAAGGAAAAAAAATGCATACAAATTCATATTTTTATCTTTTATATGACACCTCATGCACAAAAAATAAACGATGTATGCCAGAGAAAAAGTACAATGAAAACATGCCTGATTTGCCCAAATGAGTAGATAGTTGAGTTAGAAGTCGCTCAGCTTTCCTGACTTAGCAGCTGATAATGGACTTGATGCATGAGTGAACTTAAACAAACATGGGGATCAGGGAAAACATGGGAAACATGCTATATCAGGAAAGTTACTCATTTGGGCTGAAATCAAGCATGTTTTTATTGTACTCGTTCTCTGGCATACATCATTTATTTTTTAATCATGAGGTGTCATATAAAAGATATGAATTTGTATGCGGTGTTTGTCTTTTTCAAAATAAGTACGTTTACAACCCTAAAAACTCACCCAAACCTGCAATTTCTACATGCAAATGGAATTTTGGTAACATCAATTTCCATTGTTCTAATTCAGACATGCGTGAATTATGTGCCATAAGTTGTACATCAAATGAAAGAAGAGAAACGGAGCTTTTCATTCATGTACATATATCTCATCAAAGAAATTATTCATTATGACAGAAAATTTCTGCCATGAAATCCGGTTTCGTTTTATCTGGGGCACTCTGGTGGCCACTAAGACAGGTTTGATTGTACGATCAACAATGGATTGGCTCGGGTTAATTGTTAACAAAATTATACCGTAAATGATCCCGCATGCCCAAACAGAGTCATATGGCACTACGTTGTTGTTTTTTTTTTTTTTTTTTTTTTTTTACAAAATGCCCTTTTACATTTGCCTCGAACAAAGATTCTGATAGGATTGGAAGCTCTGGCCTTTTATTGACCTACTTTTTTTTTTAATTACATAGTAAATAAGCAGTTTTAAGTAGTATTTATCTTCATCATCTTGACATTGTCTACACTATAGTAGAAACAAATATTGGGAGTTTTTTTTTATTTGAGGGGTTCCCCAAAACTGTTGTGTAGCTTTTCTATCAGAATTTGCTAGGGTACTCACAATTGACAAAGAGTGTCATGCTTGGGAATGCTACATGTACATTGTGGATCGCCATTTTGAACTAGGCTATAGTTTGTGTGCACTGCTTCACACTTACCCAGTGTGTGTATTATGCATTGTGCAAGAGGCGTTTGAAAAATTGCACTCTGTGCGTCTTGATTTTGCAAATCCAAACTATACTTTGTAAAATACTAACTGATGCAGCCACGGGTTCATAGAGAAGAATACTACAAACATTGATTCATCAAAAGTATGAGTACATATATATTATGCTATTGTCTGCTTGAATTTAATTCCAGTGATGATATAAGCTCATTCATATATTGAACACGAGATATATTATCACATATATCGTTTCCTTGTTATTCAGATCTCAATTTATCCACGTTGAAACTCTTGCGGAATACGGAAGTTACACAAACATTTATTCACAATCAAATGTTTTTAAGCATATCTGCTTTATACATCTTCAGGTTTATATTAGATTCTGGAGTTGTGTTTTTAGTTTCCAGATGGTTTATCATTTCAGCATTAGTAGTTTGCAGATTAAGGATTGCAATATGTTTATGTCACTTTCTTTTTTTGTGCTCGTTCAGTCGTCATAAATGGTTCTTTGAAAAAGGAATTGATTGCTTTGCATGTTCTTGTAGTTTCTTTACCAGACCTTGTTATGTTCATCCCAACCAAATGGCAAGAGTGAAAACTATGGTAGTACATTATAATTATTAGTTTTATGCAATACATGTCATTATGCTGGCCGTCAAAATTAGCATTTGATATTGTCAAAGCGTTTGTCTTCGTGTTTTGCTCTACCAAGCATAATATGATTTATAATCTGCTTCATATGATTTGATTCAAGGTCATTTTAGGAGTCATACAATGAATGATCCTCCATGAATTCTACTCCAGTCTCGCGTCGGCAGAAAAGGCTAGAATATAGTACAGTACATCAGTCATCGTGCATTCACAATGCCAACGCCTCTCAAGTAACACTTCCGAGATGGTCCCTTACACACACTCACACACACTCATTCACATTCTGGCTTTGTGCATACAATATCCATTCACTGTGTTGTGTTGTAAACTGCTGTGCTGTGCTTGCTTATGTGCACACATTACATACCAAGCACTGCCATTCCATAGAGATACAGGCTTTGTGTGTGGGGGGAGTGTTCATGTGTGTTATGAATAGGGCATTATTGAAACTCAAGCTTGTATATGTAGCAAAATAAATGGCTGTCTTGTATTCTTTGTAAATTGAAGCAAATTGAAGCTCCTTGACTGAAGTATCCTGTAGTTTTTAATAATGTACAATATGTAACTCTATGATCCTGTATGTATGAGTATTGGAAAATAATACTCTCTTTTTGCAGTACTTTGTAAATATGTACAATGGTGATGTAAAAAAAAATCATAACGATGAGTAAAAAAAAATGAATGTACAGGATGTATGTATGTGTACAGTAGACATTTATAGAGAAAAGATTCAATAACAGATCGATGTTAACTCTAAGTAACTTCTTTTATTTTGTAGACCAGTTAAAAGATATAATGGTATTGGAGGAGAGTTGAATATGTATGCAGGTTACATTCATTCCACATGATAATTTCAGGTGGAGGCAGCTATTATATAAAACGGAACACTGTGTGTTCTGGGGTTTTGTACATGTACACTTTGTACTTGTCTCCGACATGAATGATGATGTATGCGTCTGTTTGTAGGTACCTTTTGGAAGTAAAATAAAAGAAAGCAAACAGCTTTGCAGCGTTTGCCTGCTGTTAAAACAACACAGTGGCTGTAGCAGAATATTGTTTTGTTTCTCTCTAGCTCTGTTTATGTGCATAATGTGAGTGCAGTGTGCATGTACAATGTACAGTGGAACCGTGTTATAAAGAGCTCTGATATAACAAGGTAATTTGACTGGCCAGTACAAGCTCTATATCTTTACCCTCATAACTTCCCCTACCTTGGCCCCGTTGCAGAAAGAGATACAATTGATTGTAAGTTACAATTAAATCAGATTTGTGCATTTACTCACATGATCTGACTTAAAATTAATTGTAACTTTACAATTGTATCTCTTTCTGCAACAGGCCTTGGTGTAACAAGGTTATTTTCATGTCCCAAATGCCCTAAGCCCCTGTGTATTTTTTGGACTGCTGTATAGATGGTTACAGTCCGTTATTCCGAAAATAAAATAGGGTTCGTTAATCCGAAAATTAAATCGGGTTTGTTATAATACTATAATTTGTGTTTTGTTTATTTAATTTACAGCCTGCATTAAGCATACCCTTCCCCCTTTCCCTCCATTGGCCAGACCAATCAAACATTTAAGTTTATTTTATCTCTTTATATGAAATTATAGCATTATAACAAACCCAAATTCATTTTCGGATTAACGAACCCGATTTCATTTTATGAATAGCGAACCTTCGGAATAACGAACCCTCGGAATAACGGACCTTCGGAATAACGAACCTTCGGAATAACGAACCCGATTTTATTTTCGGACTAACGAACCTTCGGAATAACGAACCTGATTTCATTTTAGGAATAGCGAACCTTCGGAATAACGAACCCTCGGAATAACGAACCTTCGGAATAATGCAACAAATGTTCGGATTAATGAACCCTCCGGTATACGAAATTTGCGTGTTCGGAATAACGAACCTTCGGAATAAAGAACCTTCGGAATAACGAAGCGCACCCGTATAGATGAGGTTCCATCGTAGATATTGTATTACCCAGACTAAATACATTTGTCTGAAGTTAATGAATGAGTAATATTGGTTGATAAATCATATTTTTATTGAGTGAATAAATTAGTGCATGTAGCTAGACCCCATAATTTTGTTAGTCAAACAATATCAAGGCCAAATTATACTGCGCTAACAAATTATATTTACAGTGGAGTCTCGTTTTAAGCAGGAGCTAGGAACCATGAAAATTACCTTACATGTGACCGGCTATAGCGAAACCCAGCACTCGTCGGTTAAAATCAAAATGTATCATTAGAAAGGCCTCATCACAAGTTTTCATTCAATGCTTTGTTCTGACTAATTGGTCAATAAATGGCGAAGATAAAATTGTTTCAATGTTACAATTGTAAGTCTTTTACACACATGTCACATATATCAGGTATCTTATATATATCAGGGTATAAAAGGGAAGAATATAAAGAGCTCTGTATCAGTAAAATTACCTTGTTATGAGAGGGCTTTGTTATATCAAAACTCTTCATAAAGAGGATCCACTGTAATGTCAAGTATTTCATAACACATTTAATAAAGAGCACGCTACAACGAAGATGTGAAATACTTAAATGTGAGATGTTTATTGGAACAGAATCATGCCAAGTAGACTTAATATCTCAAACATTGAGATGGGGAAATAAGGCAATAATAAGAAACAAACAATGGCATGGGAGAGTAAACAAATTACCAAAGTACTGTATTGGGTTAACAGAAAATGACATTTGAAGGCTCTCAATTCCTCATAAAATGTAAAGTGTTTAATATTCCATGCAAATTACAACTTGAAGACTCAATGTACCTCTTAAATTGTAAAGTGTAATTTCATGCAAATTACAACTTGAGAGAATGAAGAACAGAATATCTAGAGCTTCATAATTGCACTATATATCTGGGCTACATGTGTGCAAGACAAAAGATGAGTTCATTCAAACATCATTCTCAAAAAACTACTTGTGACTGAATTTAGGCCAAAACAAATAAATTGTTGCATTGGAGTAACGGGCAAACCAAACATTAGGGTAGGTAGGTAGGGTTTTTTTTTTCTTGTTTTTTTCAGGATTCGCACAAATACACAAAAACACACATATAACACACAAATAACACATATCGCACAATTTTTTTGGGAAAAAAATACAATTGTTTTTTTAAATCGGAAAAAACCTTCAGGGTTGGCGGTATTTTTAGGGTCGGGCGGGTTACGCCAATCCAACAATTTATTTGTTTTGGCCTTATGGGCGGGATAGCACCAGAAGGGTTAAGTTAGACCGATTCAATCTGAAAGGAGAGATTAACACTATAATTTATCATTACCACATGACATTTCTGTCTATATTTGCATATTACATAACGTGACAGTTATAGTACAATCACTATAATTAAGCTTTTACATTAAGCAACTTTCAACACATACACGTTACTTATTTTTAAAGTAAAATTTGCTGACTTGAATTGCTTCAAAGTTGTAGCTTTGAAATTTACATTGTTAATTGTTATAACAAATAATACATTTTGTAGGAACCAATGACATTTGTTTGTTTGGTTTACAAACAAAACATTTCTTGAATAAGAGTTACAAAACAATGAAATATGAATAAAATCTTACATTTGGGATTAGCTGAATTACTTTGTACATAGAGACCTGTGTATTGTGACCACCCAAGGGAAACCAGAAAAGTGACAACTCAGTAGACAGGTGACCTCTAAAGATAGGTTCTATGACATTTAATTGTTTTCTCTGCAAGGGATCACTAATGGTTACCACTATTATAGGCAGGTTGGCTGCTTTAGACAGGTGGCCACTAACACAGGTTTGACTGTACTCTTTTTTCAGCGAGAGGCTTTCTTGATACCGTACTTAAAATAAGCAACATTTTGTTGATACAAATTAACAATACGAAAAAGACTTCAGTCTTCATTTTGAGTGTACATGTATTTCTTGAAAATGTGAAAATGAAGAAAATACTGCTAAACTCTACTAAAAATTCGCCAAATAGATAAAATGCGAAAAACTTACAGAGAAATTCTATTCCAACTTTCCGCTTTTTCAGAATAGGCTACCACAATCAAGTTATAGACAAAAAGCTTTAGCATGTCTCTCCTTAGTGCAAAAGTTGGATTATGTACTGCTAAGAATCTATTTTAAAGTTGTATGCACTTATAAAGTGGTATACCTGAACCATATCAGCGATTTAGGAACATTTAGTATTTACAACGGTTACTTTTTTCGGTTGAGAAAGAGAAGGGCGCCAAGTCACATTGTGTACTTCAGAGATAGTCATGTTTAAACTTTCGGAGCCATGTAGAAACCCAATTACCAAGCTTTCTGTTATTCTGATAAATATTTGATAAATATTTCCATAATTAGAAATACTAATTATCAGAAAGTTTGACCTATCCGACCTACATGGTTTGCACAACTCAATTTACCAAAAAAACGATTTAACGCCCTTCTCACCCTCGCCCGAAAAATAATATGAATTTACAGCCATAATGGCCCGTATTCACAAAGGAGGTTTGTACAGTCCATGGTCTAAACCCCGGTTTACATCTATGGAATGCCATTGTAAACTGATGGAGAGAGAATGTAAATTCCTTACTTGTTAACAATGTTGATGGTACACATTCTCTCTCCATCAGTTTACAATTGGCATTCCATAGATGTAAACCGGGGTTTAGACCATGGACTATACAAACCTCCTCTGTGAATACGGGCCAATGTCTCTGTGCATTGTGAGAGCTTTTCAATAACATTGACAATTTTGTTGCAAAACGTAGTATCTCCATATGAGTAAATTTGAGATATTCGCGATTGAAGCTGCTGAAATATTGAAATACTGAGAAATAATAAGAAAATGTGAATAACTTCAAAATTAAACCTCATTTGAAAGTCATTATTTCATATCATACAATGTTCTTTGAAAACCTTCAAAACTATCCCACTTATAAATGAAAACAATTTGAATCAAATATTACTGATAATCATCATACTAGTACAAAGTTTATCCAGTTATAAAAGCCTATGATAAGTTTTGATTAGGATAATATGTGGAGTTTTAACAACATTCATGCTTTGAATCAAGGTCAATAGAATTCAATGGCACATAAATAAGTATAAAGCACATTTATTATTATGTAGTGGAGTCTTTGTTACCACAAAAATGACATACTACTACTACTACTACTACTACTACTAATCATAATCAGAATAATGGTGGCTACTACTATAGCTCTCATAGAGCTGTCCAAAATAGTGGGACACATTTCATTGTTCCATCGGTATAATATCAAGATGTAATTATATGGGAGAGATAATATGAAAAAAAATAATATAAAGAAAGAATATCTTTGTTATATATAAATATGTGATATAGCTTATATTTTGCTCATTTACATATTTACAATCAGCACGGTGAAGGCAAAAATTAAACCGACAAGAAAAACATCAAACCTGATCATTATAGTATACATGTCTCCACAAAACTGCAGCCCAGATTACATTGCCATTAGTCCTGGATCACACAATCTTTATTAATACAGCCAATGGTACATTGCTTTGAGCTACATGTACAGCTACATAAACATATCGTCGGTGACATTACGTACCGGCGAATCTTCAAATTTCGGTCGATTTTTCGATTTTGAGTTTTTGGCATATTTTTGATGTCTATACCCAACTCTATCACAATTTTGTCTCTATTTTCGAATATCAATTTCTGAAAATCAATGATATCGTGAATTTTGAAGACTGAAATTCAGATATGTGATAGAGTTGGGTATAGACATCAAAAATATGCCAAAAACTCAAAATCGAAAAATCTACCGAAATTTGAAGATTCGCCGGTACAAAATGTCACCGACGATATAAGAAAATGTCTCCCTAAATATGCAACACCCATAGACCAAATAACTCTGGTATATTGATTGATGTCCGCATCTGTTAAACACTTTCCTGTATCAATAAATACCCAAATCAGTGTATCTACAAAATTGTAGCACATCACTCAACCATTACATGTGAGGTGAGTCGAAAACCCAAACCCCAGTATAGTGGAACCCCTTTATAATGAGCTCTGTTATAACGAGGTACCCGATAGAGCAAGGTAACTTCACAGGTCCAGGTTTTATGTATTTTAAAATTTATTTTTAAGCCCTGATACAACAAGAAATCTGATACAACGAGGTGAATTCAATGGGCCAAAGGTGCTCATTATAATGAGGTTTCACTGTACCTATTAC
Source organism: Echinarachnius parma (assembly GCA_037951105.1). Lineage (NCBI taxonomy): Eukaryota > Metazoa > Echinodermata > Echinoidea > Clypeasteroida > Echinarachniidae > Echinarachnius > Echinarachnius parma. The sequence continues at coordinate 61,992 of JBAMJV010002668.1, forward strand.
ACGTACAAACAAATCAGACGTTGCTTGTTAATGAAACAATTCATTATAGGCACTCGTACAACGGTGATTTTAAAAAAAGTAGCAAAGAGTAATTTTTGGAGTAATAATTGCACTTGATCTGATATATACAGCCATATATACAGCAGTAAATGGGTTGAAGAAAATAACTAGAAATAAGTAATGAATGATCTATCAAAACGAGAAGAGATCGTAATACTGTACATGCATTTACAAGAAGTAATGAATGATCTATCAAAACAAGAAGAGGTTGTAATACTGTACATGCATTTACAAGGTAAACTAAGGTAAACTACTACTCATCGAGTAGGACAAATTCATGAATATAAACTTATTAAATGAATATAAATGAATATAACCGTATTAAATTTTGGCACATACTTTATATAGCAAAGGAGGCATGAAAAGTCCTCTCAGTTGAAAGAAGAAACGTCTAGCAGAAATATTGCTCCACTAGAATATGATCAGGAGCTTTCTCCTGCCAGCGAAAAAATGAACCCTTTGCCTACAAGATAATTGCATTTCCCATGGAGGTATTACTGCAGGATTAACCAGGTACCCACAGTGAATGGGGTAATGGTTCCTCATCCCACACCCCCCGCCCCCCCCCCCCCCCCCCTCAGACGATTGACCACATCTTGCAGTGCGGCGGGACGGCTTGCACGGATGACGACCTGTCCCTCGTTAATGAGACGGCCATTGAGAGATGGAAAAACTTTATTTAGGAACTGCATCTTTTATCTTGATCTAATTAAGGAGAAACGAACGAACGAACGATCCCCCCCCCCCAATTCATCATTGCCATGATATTTATATCATTGTGGTTGTCTGAGCTTGCACGCTTAGGGAGTGAGAGAAGTGAAATGGTTGAACTCTTGACAGCAAAACTTACATGGTTTCCATAGTTCCTCATTATTCTCTAAAATACTGCATGTAAATTTCCACAGCTGAACTCCTAGCCTGCCAGGGATATAGGCAACTAAATCAGAATAATGTGGCACTCAAGGAGTTAACCTGTTCACAACTAGATTTTGCAAGTCACTCATCTTCTATCTCTTCCTCCTCCTCGTGTTCGATGTCGTCGTCATCATCAGAGACAGCATCCTCCTGTGACTGTGGGAAGTGCTCCTCCAGGACCTCCTCCTGCATACCACTCTGAGGCAACATCCGGTTGAACAAGTCCACCTACGGGCAAACAATTGTAGCATGCAATAAGTATCTTTGTCATCATCATCATCATCAGTATCACCATCATTTCAACCATTTCATATCAATAATATTTAATCATCACTACCATTATCAATATGCCATTAGGATTATCATTATCACTATCCATCATCTCCATCACCACCACCACCCCAACCTCCATCACCACCACCACCCCAACCACCACCACCACCACCACCTCCACCACCAAAGTCATCCTCAGCATTATCACCATCAATGAAAGTATTCAACGAATTGTGACTTTGATAAAGGGGGAGAATATCCCATAGCTGACTTTATTATAACAAAGAAACGGGACGACTTTGAGAAAAATGTAAATGCACAAACCTGATCAGTCTCGATAGCTTGGTCCATGAACGTCAGCCTCGTCGTGGCCCTCATGATCAGGTCTTTCACCTGTGACCGCCCCACGCAGCACGCCTTCTCTCGTATCGCCCCGCCGAGGTCCCGCAGCCCCAGGATCAGTCGTTGGAGGGCCTCCTTGTCCCCCGCCCCCAGGGCCTCGTTCCCCACTCCTAGTTCGATCAGCTGGATCATACTGTGCAGCCAGTAGTAATCAAACTCCCTCCCTCCCTCCCTCCGGGGTTTGCAGGCTGGCAGCATGGCTAGGATGTGCTGTACCTGTAACCAAAAAAACAAACACACATTTATATCAGATTTCTCAAAAGAAAAGCAGTCACTGCCCATGGTTTATATATGGACAGATGGCACTGTGGAGATGGTAGAAGTTTGTACTGGCCCATGAGAAATACTATATCTCTATCAATCAATGTTATGTTCCTTGTAAACGGTTTTCCTTTTAGAAAAGCATTCACTGCTCTAGGTTTATATATGGACAGATGGCACTGTGGAGATAGTAGAAGTTTGTACTGGCCCATGAGAAATACTATATCTCTATCAATCAATGTTATGTTCCTTGTAAACTGTTTCCTTTTATAATAACAAAAAAAGTACAGGCAATAATGTGGATAAAACAACAACAAAATGGTTTAGTAAGTCATGATAGGAGTCATCGTACTTTCAAGCTTTTGCTTTTTATCACGGCTAGCTGCTTTTCATTATAGTTCCATCCATCAATATTCTTTCTGATTGTTACAAAAAATGATGAGTATGATATGAACATTTTTAAATATCTACCCTAGATATCAATTTAATTCCTTTATTAGTTTACATCGGACCATCAGTCCACTTTCATTGATTAATATTTGACTTGATGTTTCATATGTTGCTTTCTTTGATAAATGCAGAAATAAATCCAACAGAAGTGTGAGCAAACCTTTGGTTCGGCAAAGTATCCGTTACTGTCATCACGGCAAAGCTTCTTCAGACAATTAATTCTGTAGAAAAGAAGAATTAGATATTAATCCTGTTTTATTAAAATAAATGATGACGGAACTGATGATGTTGGGCTAGGCTCAATGGAAAGTTAGTCTTAAAATTACAGTTAAACCTTAGTCTTAGTGGCCACCTGTCTTTAGCAGCCAACCTGCTTATAGTGGCCACCCACAGTGTTCCCCTTCAGAGAAAAACAATGTTATGGAACCTGTCTATAAAGGTCACCTGTTTACAGTGGTCACTTTTCTTGATTCCCATAGGTGGCCACTATACGCAGGTTTGACTGTATCAATAGTTATCACAATAAAATGGCTGTAATTTTGTATGGAGGTAAAGCCCATAACAAGCACAAGCGCTTGCCTGGTGCCACTAAAAATTAGCTTTGGGCCCCCAACATTTTATGGATGCTAAATTCCACTGGTCCAAGGGGGCAACCAAGTATAAAAGAATTGTTAACGTTTTTCTTTATTTGGGGCCACCAGATTCAAGTTTCGGTCCACTAAAATCCGAAAAAATCCTGTTTTTACTTGCCTGACTGAGCCATAACACACACAAAAATAAAATTTTCTAGCATTCACTAATTGAAACAAAATCTTGATTCATCAGTGCTCTTTCAGCGACAACTTACGCGAGTTGGAGTGACATGAAGCGCCCCCTCTCCGTGTGCAGAGGCATGAGCTCTACCACATGGGCAAGGTTGTGGTGGTGAGCCGTGATGTGTGGCAGGATGTGGCAGAGATTCTCCACCTGCAACAAATCACAAGGTTGAAAGAGAATATTGATTTAAGTCTGACTTGATTTATCTCAATAAGTCAAAGAGAGCTAAATATGCTCTCTGCAAGACTCCCGACTTTTAAAATTATAATTTCCAAAGAACAAAAAGTGACGCAGTGCTCCCTCTCTACCTCATCAGACGATGTGCTCTATCAAAGCCACCATCATGGATATGACTATGTGAGACTAATAACTTTTTGCATTATTATACTAGTATAATCAGGCTAGAAATAAATTTTCTTTTACATGGGTCATACCAGATGAGTTAAATAGAAGTAATAGCGATGTACATTCATTATCACGTTTCATTAGCTCTGGTCAATGGGTATTGCAGTTCACACCCCCATAGTACCGTGTCAACATTCTCAACTCCCCAGAGAACATACTAGCCGTGGGCAACCACATACAAGGTGCACCTAGGATTTATTATTTATTATTTATTTATTTTCATTTTATTTCACCAGGGAACCGTAACTCAGCTAATGACTGTTTTTCAGACGGTCCCTGAAATAAAAAACAATACATCAAAAGAGCAAAATATTAAATACAGTTTTTAAAAATTACAAATATACGAAAACAACATATTTTACACAATTTAGTCTAAAAAGACAAATAAACAAAAAAAGAAAGAAGGAAAAAATATACATACTACCCTACTATTTTAAGAAAATTTATTAGGATAGGATTAGGGTTAGGTGCACCTCAGATTAGTTTAGGGTTAGAGATAGGTGCACCAGGCTTATCTCACCAGACCAGGGCTGGTATTCAATTCAATACTTAGATTAAGTAAGAAATTTAGTTAGCATTTTCTAGGCTGAGAACTCGACTTTTTGACTTTGACTTCAGTAAAACAAAATCTAAATGTAATATTTGAAGACATTATGACATGAATATTTTTTCAGTTGATGAATGAAGCAAATCTCAATTACTTACTTAAGTTAAATTTTGACTTAAGTTAGGAATGGAATACCGGCCCATTTATACTTCTGGGTTGAGAGAAGCAATGTAAATAAAAATGGTTTCCACCTCACCTGTTTCTGCCACCTATCCTCAGGCACCACATCGAACAGAGCTGCCAAACAGAGCCGGAAATCTGTAAACACCACTTTCCTATGGACACAAACAAACGTATTACATGATTTAACTTTTTCAAAACAACTACAGTCAAGCCCTATCTTAGTGGCCACTTGTCTTTAGAAAGCAGCCAACCTGCCTATAAGGGCCACCAAAAGAATGATTCTGGCTATGTTTTAGTTATGCTGGATCATTTACGGTATAATCTTGTTAACAATTAACCCAAGCCAATCCATTGTTGATAATACAGTCAAACCTGTCTTAGTGGCCACTTGTCTAAAGCAGCCAACCTGCTTATAAGGGCCACCAAAAGAATAAGACAGATGTCAGTGAATTAGGAGGTCAACACATCAGACAGAGCTACCATACAGAGCAGAAAGCATGTCAACACTACTTTCCTATGGACACAAACCAAACATATTACATTTAGTATCTTCAAAACAACTATTACTGATAAAACAAAAGAATAAGAAAGATGGCAGTGAATGACTAAGTCACTACATCAAACAGAGCTTCCATACAGAGCCGGAAGTCAGTCAGCACTATTTTCCTACGGACATAAACAATACATATTACATGATTTGGCATCTTCAAATCAACTATTACTGATAAAACAAAGCTTCAGAAAGATATCAGTGAATTATGAAGTCATCACATCAAACAGAGCTGCCATACAGAGCCAGAAGCCCGCCTACATATTACATTTAAATAGTATCTTCAAATCAACTATCAATAATAATATATATTTAAAGTATATAGCACCTAATATGTGACCGGCTCTGTCACTTTGGGTAATTCATCGGGAATATCAAAATTGAGATTGTTAGTGTTTTGAATTCTCTAGGATTTCAGCTTTAAAATGATATACAACTTGATAAGTATGAGTTTCTTGAAGGCTAGAAAAACGCAAATTAATAACATGGACCAGAGCCCCGTGATTTGTCAAACAACGGAGAAAATCGCTTCTAAAGTTTTGCATCCATTCAGAAAAGCATTCTCACACACCGAGCGAGAAGTTGAACGGTTCGCTTTCACCTTTCCGCTTTTCGTAATCGATCAGCAAACGAAATAATGCATGCACAGTTATACTGTTATTCATCGGCCAATCAGCAACGCTTACGCCGGTATTACGTAATTGTACAAAGCCTCAGCCCTAAGTCTCAGTTGATCGACAAACTAGCCCATGTGCTGCCCTTTGATGTGCATGTATTACAACCGCGGTGTATTGTGTATGTACGTACCGCCATAACCCACCGCATCATATTCACCATACCGCCGCTGTACCACCGGTAGACAAAAGAAAAGCGCAGTTTGATACCGTATGATATGGTACGCTGCACACGCACACTGCACACTTGCGGCATGCCCAGCGCGATTCAATGCGGTACCCATAGAATTATAAACAAACCAACTACTCGTTTACTATACAGTAAGTTAAATGCCGCGAACGCTTCCTGGAAATGTACAACACACGGGCAATACAACTCTATTCAGGTTAGTCTGACCAATCACTGTACAGCTACAGTGCTTTCTTCTTGCAGCTCGCCGCGGCGGTACGGTCGAATCACACACACATAGCTGGCGCGTTCGTTTCACAATCGATCATGATCAGTCAGCGCGGATTTACTGAGTTTCTGGTCGAAACCGAAATGAAGGTTGCTTTTAAAAATCATTATTTACGGCATAAAAAATTAGATTAAGGACCTGAAATTTTCAGAGAATGTAGATGAAACATGTAAGTATCAAATCCCATAAAGTTAAAAATTTCAGCCAAAGACAAAATTTTATGATTTTGAGGCTCTAAGTACTAAAGACCCATCCCGACTTTACACCCATTCTCTGGGAGCCAGTCTCATATATTATTAACATATATAGAACTCTGGATCGACAAACACAAACAATCATATCAGATGTAATTTTTTCATTTTATATTTGCATGTGGATCTAATGATTATGAATGTATATTTTACAATAATGTTTCAATTATGCAGGAAATTAATTACAGAAATGTTGTTTTCTTTTTATCTTGCCAGATTCTGTGAATGTATGCCATGATACATAAAATGTTGCTCTTTTATAAACAGTAACAAAAATAATATACCAGTATAATAATGTTGATTTGTATAGCCTGTAATATGTCTGACCATCATTTCTAGGCACTTTTCAAGTTTATTATATCCTTTGTCAACACATACACACACCAACCCATCATGCTCAACCCCAAAAATACGTTTTTATTTCACGAGGGTTATTTTTTTAATTTCGAAAGAAAAATCACCCGTGTAAATGTTCACGAGGGCTATTTGGGGGCTCACAGTGTCTTTTTTCTCTCGTATTAATTTGTTTTATATTTTTTTTTCTCAGCCATTATAATAACTGATTACATTTATAAAGATCCCATCCTATACTGAAGACGAGCATTCTCACTCCAATAAAAAGAACATTTTGAAAGCATGGAACTAACTAATAAATACACAGCGAAGGTGATTTCGTTGAATAATTTATATTTCCCCCCCCCCCCCCTGTGTTTTGGTTCACAGGAGTGATTTCAGTGGTTACGGGGGTAAATCGCCCTTTGCCCCCGTGTATTTTTTACATTGATCATGCTCCTATGCAGTGCCACTGTATGTACATGTATACCCAGTTAAGATAAGTTAAGATACCCAGTTAAGTGCTACCCACCTGTGTCCATCAACCTCTAAAATGGACCCTAAATGGCGTATCGCACCTTTTAAAGTTTATACCCCTAAATGGGGTAAGGCTTTGAAAACCTACCCTTAATGTCCCTTAATGGCGCAATATCGAAAACTCGTGCACCTGAAAATGTACCCTTTTTGTGGGTTTTTTTCCAATGAGTGCTGAAAACCCCACCTTTTTAAAGGCAACATTAACGACAACGCAGAATAGCTGTTTTTTGGGGGAATGCGGGTGCGTAGCCAGTCATGTTGGGAGTGTATTCTTTAGTTCCTTTAATTTGCCCAATAATGACAGGAGTTTGCCCGAATATGACAGGCATTTATTTGCCCGATATTCCATATGAGACAATAAATAAACTCAACTTTTGAATTTGCAAAAGGTGGACAGTATCTTTAAAGTGTATGCTTATACAAAATGTAGAATTTTAATAAACACATTTAGAGGCCAAATGTAAAACAAATTTTCATAGTAAATTTGTATTTTAAATATTTTATATTGTGTTAAAATTTTTCGGGGCATTATTATATGGTGTGATTCTATTTCCATAATATTAAGTCTGAATTGAATTAAGGTTTAACTTACAAATTATTTGAATCATTCTGACCATGCCATACTGTCCTAGCCATCCACAAAATATTGTGTTTGGGCAACATCATTAGTTTTTTTTAATCGTAGCTAAATAATCCTTTTTAAAAAGTCATGAATTTATTGATCCATTCTTAGATATTACATCAGTAATACCTCATAAATATTACATCAGTTATCTCCATGTATGTGTAAATGTCGCCTACACACTTTTTAAAAAGGACTCCCAATAACTACTATCCCAGAGGAGGGGGTAGGTGGTGTGCTATGACCCCTTTCCTCCTAGTCCTGGGGGTGTTTCACACAAATCCTAAGTTGGACCTAAAAGTTATGGAAAGGCATAAGGTTCTTTAAACAAATAAAGGAACACGTTTTTAAAAGGCATAAAATGTTGATTCAAATCATAATATATTCTATTATCAAGAGGATTTTGTGTTCTTGAGGTAAAATAATTTAAAATTTATGAAAGTCTAAAATATTTCTTGCTGTTGAATATGTTTTATTCCAAGGCTACAAATGGCTTTCCATAATAGCCAGGTCCACCTAAGCGTTAAGTTCAGACTCTTTAGTGTCAATCATGTTTAGAATTACATGTATTTGCTTATGTACTGTTTTATAATCATTTGTTATACTTCAAAAGTGATCAGTGATAATGATTGATGCATGATTAGCTATACTGTGTAGAAAGTAGAACTTATTGTGGAGATTACATGTATTTAAATAAAGCCAGTCAGTATAATTACAAGAAATGTTCTCGCGTTTGTTTTCAAACTTCTTTAATTCTATAGGTTACGGCAGCTTTAAAGTGCCATTCGACTTGACGACATGTTTCGTCTTGTCAAGTCGACTCAATATCCATATCATGTTGACATGTAAAGATATTTAACTTACCATGTCGACTTATCAACTTTTATTAGTCGACATGGCAAAATAAATTATCTCGTGAAGTTGACTTCACAAAATCTTTGTGTCCTCATGGTGACATTTATTATGTTGCCAAGTCGACTTCCCAAAAAGTATAATATATCGTCATGGCCAAATAATATATGTCGCCATGAGGACATGAACTTTTTGTGAAGCCAACTTGGCAAGATAATGTATGTCACCATGACGACATTAAGGAGTTTTCGCTAATGTGAACGAGAACGAGTTTCCCGTCCTAGAACGACCGTTTCAGGGTGGCCCAGAAATAACGGAACGGGGTATTTGCCATTGTGATAATATGTTCACTGGATAGATAATCTTTTTAAAAGAAATTCGTTATTCCGAACACCCAAACAAAAACATTACTGTTGATGATATCAAAGTTCTTTTTAAAAGATTATCTATCCAGTGAACCTAGTCTGTATGTTTCTTTATAATGGAAAGTACCCCGTTCGGTTATTTCTGGGCCACCCTGTATAAGCAAATAATATGCGTATGACGTAATACTCCACGTTGGCACTGTTTAACAATAGTAACTAGGTCCGGTAAGCTCCGGCATACTTATCTTGCCGAACCTAGTTACTATTGTTAAGTTTGCCAACGGGGAGTCTATACGTCATACGAATATTATTTGCATACATCACAGAAGCGGTCTATTGAATGTAGTCAACCCGTGCTGTTCACTACCTGTTTGCTGCCTTTGAACCATTTTCGTTTTTAGTTAACGCGGGTTCACAATGACGTCGTTCCCTTCTACACACAATCATGACAAACACTCACACACACCTTACACTTTCAAACATACACATGCGCAAACACACGACCCGACTGAATTATTCAAACTCCAACACAGACACACACACACATACACGCATTCAATCACACAAAACACACACACACTTACACACACGTATACTCACACGCACAAACATCCACTCCCGCACGCACGCACGCACTCGCACTCGCACTCAAACAAACAACAATGCACACAAACACCCCACATGCGCTCACACAAACACAAACCCTTACACACGCGTATACACACAAACACATCTTTAATAAAACTCCCACACATACGCATACAGATACACAACACACACCCACACAAACACAAACACATGAATGCACACTCACAAATGCACACAAACACACATACACACCTACACAACAATCCGAGGACCACCTTTCACGTGCATATTCTATTAGTAGTCCCGGGTCCAATTATGAACCTGTGGTACACCTTCCTTCATCACCATCACTTATCGTCCATCACCATCATCATCCTCATTTATCATGACCATCCATCACCAATATCAGTGCTGTCCATGATCACGCTCCATGCATGGCCATTTACCGTCACAGATGGCGTTATTCCACCAAGGGCACCGGAAAATTCCAAACTATGAATGCGTGTTTCTCATAGGCGTGCCATCAAAACACACAAAAAAGAAAACACACATTATTTCCGGCACTTTAGTATTAATAGCTAATAATGAATAGCGCCATCTATAGATCACTTTGCACGCAAAATAAGCGGTAAAAAATGTGGGGACCGGGAATTCGGTCCCGACTTTTTAAAATGTCCCGAGTTTAATGGAGTGTTTTCATGCAGTAGTCCCGACTCTGTGGTGTAGGTCTGTACACCCACACACGCACATCCACACACACAAACACACGCACGCACACTCATCCACGCGAGCACTCAAACAAACACAAACACACGCACACACTCAAACAAAAACCCATACCCGTATACACATACGCATATACACACACGCACGCAGGCACTCGCATTCCAACAAACAAAAACAAACACATACACTCACAAACACACACACACGCACAAATGCGCACACACGTACACAAAGCCACAAACGCACACATTCAAACACACACGCAATACACCAGTTACATAATCCACCACACATACACATACACACGTATACAACACACACACACACATATACATGTTGATACTTCTCTGATTACGTAATTCTGAAGACGGTGCACTGGATTTTCCGACGAACCTGAAATCGGGCATGAACTAGTGCTCAGATTGGCCAGACGACGAGAGAGAACGTAAGTGACGTAATTTCTCGCCTAAATGACGTCATTTCTTCTAGTAGGGGCCACAAATATGGGTGTTCACTGCAGTTTGGGGTACAATCGTTTTACTTGGCATACAAACTCCTTGGATCAAAAGAAGAAAATTTATCCAAAGAGACACTCTGTATCAATTATGGAAATTAGGCCGAATTTGCATAGATACAGAGTGTCTCTTTTGACGAATTTTCTTCTTTTGATCCATATGTATGCAAAGTAAAACAATCGTACCCCAAAATGCAGTCATGGACCCCATAACCACCCCACTACTCGTCGTCCTCAGGTTTGCGAAAACTCCGTATTTACTTTTTTGGAAGTCGACTTGGCAAGATAATTATTTTGCCATGTCAACTAATAAAAGTTGATAAGTCAACATGATAAGTTAAATATCTTACATGTCGACATGATATGGATTTTAAGTCCACTTGACAAGATGATATATTTCGTCATGTTGTCAAGTAGAATGGCACTTTAAAGAGATAGTTGAGTTTTGGTATAGAGGGTGCTACACATAATAATTTTTTGCGAGATAATGAAAAACTGAGTGTCAAATTTGAAAGGGGATACAATTTAAATGACAGAATAAACTTGATTTGATCAAAAATGGGTTTAGAAACCGTTGCAATATTCATAAACGTAACCATTTTCTAATAAATGTGGGGCCCCACATTGATTCGATAATTTTGAACCAACGGTTCAAAAAAAAATTTAAATGCTTCCTCTTTCAAAAAATGTCAAAATTAGTTTTTAATAGTTGTTGATCATCTCTATATCTTATCAATATTTTTACAAACCATCACGTGCACAATATTTCATCCTAAATGGTTGAAACCAATGAGTTCTTAGAAAGCGCCCTCTTGAGTTTAAAACTGTTCTTTTTCAATGATAACAGGCTTTTTACTCATTCGTTTATAATTTTGTATTCCTTTCGAGCATGGTGGAGTTATAACTATTAGTTTGTAATATAATGGTGCAGGTTTTTGGTTACTAAAATTCAGTTTGACAAAAACTGTACTCTCTTTACCAGAACTCAACTATCCCTTTAACACTTCCGTAATGGGTTGTTGACTGTGTCGGAAGTTTCTAGACCTTGTGTATTTGTACCCTCTGTACAGGGTGGCCCCCAAAAAACGGAACGGGGCACTTCCTAAAAAATAATAACAAAACGATTATGTCCATCGGATAGGGTGTCCTTTTCCAATGAAGTCAGTGCCTGAAAGATTGCACTTACTGCCCGTCATAGTATCAAACAATGAGCAATACGCACGCCATTGTTAGTGAGCATTCAGCTGTGTACCAAGAGAATGGGCATATTTGTTTGATGCTATGACGGGCAGGAATTGCGATTTATCAGGCACTGACTTGGTAAAAATTTACAAAAATGAGAACATGACATGGTATTACTCACAGCGCCCTAAAACCAAAACTACACGACCAAAATGATAGTTCTTGGTATTGTTTTTCATTGGAAAAAAAACCCTATCCGATGGCCATAATCATTGTGTTACTATATTTGGGAAGTGCCCCGTTCCGTTGTTCTAAATAGTATAATTTTTATTGGAAAAGGACACCCACAATCGGTATCCAGTGTGTATTACAAGCCTCAATGGTCTCTGCACATGGTTTGTGAAGCGCGCCATCTGTTGGCATGAGCCAGTCACTCTCGTTACGGGCAAAGCCCATCGAAGTAGTGGTATACTTCAATGGCAAGCCGTATTAGAAAAAAAAAGTGAAGAAAGTCTCAAATTACCCATAATTTTTAGTTGGAAAGAAAATTGAAACTTTACTGCTAGGCGTGGTGGGTTGCCTCAACCAGTGTCAATTTCCAAGGTTCTGCACTCTTTGTTCTTCCATCTTCAATGTGCATGGCCCGTTCCCCTGATCCAAGAGTCCCCCCCCCCCCCCCCCCGGGGGGGGGGGGGGGAGGGGGGAGGGCACTCGAATTATTTTGTGACGGGGGTGTGCCGCACGGAACTCTGAAAATGGGGGTCTTAAGAGCTGACTACAAGCAACACATATATTAAGGTCTTTGGAACTACAATAACCCTAAAACGGAAGTTAAGGGTCCTATATAAGGAGCAGACTAAAACTGCAAAATACATAGTCTTGGAGCTACCATTGACCTACGGAAACCCTCAAAAAGGTTAAAATGGAAGTCCAAGGAGCTAACTAGACGAAGAATAATAATTCAGAGGAGTTATTTTCACAATTATGATGATCATGATTGTGCAAATAACACCTTTGAATTATTATTTATCGTTCTCAATTGGAAAAGTACCCCCTATTCGCGGCGTTTCAAATACCTTTTCAGCAAAACGGGAATAAATTGGCATACAAAAAGAAACCCCAATTCGTGCATTTCGAGCACACAAAGTCATTACAAAACAATATCCCTTTACGAATAAAAATATAATTTGTGGACCTTCACGAAAACTTACCCTATTTTTCACATTATGCGAAATTTATCGTGAAATGCGCACCCTTTTTACTCAACTCCGCGAACAGCTCTATGAATTATATACAAGCGAAAAGTGAACTAATACAGCTTTGGTTTCTTCCTATATTGATTACCCGCGAATATAACGGTCCGCAGTCATGCGCGAAAATGATCCCCCCCCCCCCCCCCCCCCTCCCACACGCGCACACACACACACACACACACCCATAGAGTTATATATACAAAGAAATGCACACACCTTTTCGCGAATTTGAGAATGATCATGTTTGCAGTGAAGTGACGGGACCGGTGTGAAGTGTCCAGTGACGGCATTCAAGCCTCCATACACACACACTGAAAAACAAACATGAAGACAATCATTCTATTATAACACATACGGACAATCAAACGAATAATCACTCATTCTACACTAACTTATTCATGACGTCACTCATACAGGAGTGATTTCACAGGACTGTATCCCTTGATTTAACTTGCCCTGGAGACTTGGACACCGGGATCTGTTTCGTGCCATCTGGTTATGCTTTCAATGCTACCTCATTCTTGTTCCATCTCATATTGGAACATTCCATGATTTTCCCGACAGCAAAGTTAACAGCTGTCAACTGTTTTATCATCTGAATTGCCATGTAACAGTGCCATGTAATATCAACAAATATTACATGGCAGCTCATGTATACTGTATTTACTAAGTCAGGTGCAGTTGATAAACTATAATGTTCTTTACGTATGTAAATCGCACTTCTTGTCCGTCAGAGCATCTTACAATATGCCCATTTTCTCAGCACACAGCTTAATGCACACTAACACATGCCGCACGTATTGTTCGTTGTTCGATGCTATGACGGGCTGTAAGTGCGATTTATCAGGCACTGACTTGGTTTAAATTGGAAAAATTAAAACCCGACGTCGTAACTCATAAACTAATCGATCAAAATTACTGTTCTTGGTATCAGCTTTCTTTGTAAAAGATGCCCTATATCCCGTGAACCTATAGTCTTCATGTGTCTTTATTATGGCAAGTGCCCCGTTCCGTTTTTTGGGGTCACACTGTATACATGCTGTATACCTTTCGGGCTTTCAATGTTATATGTTTGGTCATTGGTTCATCCTATATTTGCAGAAAGAGATACAATCGATTGCAAGTTACAATTGATCGAGTCAGATCATGTGACTAAATGCGCAAGTATGATTGCTTGAAATGGGCAAATTTTCTGACTTCTTGTAACGTACAATCTATTGTATCTATTTCTGCAACGGGACCAAAGTGTGTTATTAGTAAAATTACAATATGACACCATTCTCGGCCCACAAACATAGACACAAACTTCTTCACTCTCAGCCTTTAAATACATGAACAATGACATAGAATGAAATTGATTATAGTAAGCAATGTATTTTATTACAAATGTTTTATACACATCGTAAAACATTACAATTAAAAGTAGTTCTTTTATACATGTACAATCGATCGATCATATAAAAAAGTATTTACAACAACAATTACACGTATGTACATAATTTTAATAATATTACAATTTTTTTCGCATATAGAGCTCCCAAAGAGCACATTCACGAATTTAGTAAACATAATCTAATGATCATACAAAATATACTCTATAATGCAATACATCCTGTCACCATTTGACATTATATTCGCACATTCTTATTAAATATAATTATGTACAATTTATAGTACAATTTATACACATCGTAAAACATTACAATTAAAAGTAGTTCAGTTATATACATGTACAATCGATCGATCAAATAAAAAAGCATTTACAACAAAAATTACACGTACATATTATACATATATACAAAATATACTCTGTAAAGGAATACATCCTGTCACCATTTGACATTATATTCGCACATTATTATTGAACATAATTATGTACAACTTATAGTACAATATAAATAAAATACCGTATAATGTACACGAACCAGAACATTAGGAGAGGGTGTATGCTCAGTACTCCGGTGTTTACAGTCGAGTGCCAGTCGGAGGTGTTGGATCGGCTCTGACTGAGCAAAAACTTGACTCTAGCCTGACTGAAAACCAGTCGGATCGGGTCAAGTCGGCTCTCTTTGCGCCGGGCTTTAAGCATTTAAAGTGAACCAACACCTCGAAAAAATATTCTTACAACTACAAGGTAACATTTTCATTAGACCATTCCACCATCGAATCCAGTAAAAACAGGTTTCCAAACAAAATTGTATAAATGAAGTGTATCACCATAGTTACTAAAGTACCTGTGTTTGTGGGTCTGCATATAAAGAGAATATTGTCTAGGACGTGATTCTATTGTCTCCAGACGTAAGCGTAAGTAGAATTGGCGCACTCGCATACATTTGGCGCATACGGAACCATGAGCCAGTAATGGTTACGTACATGTTGGTGATGTTTGTACTTCTTATGAAGTACACTACCCCTATAGCAAATATTATTTGGTACCGAAACATAATTATAAGTCTGTGTTGTTGTTTGACTGGTGGTCCCCTTTAAGTAATGGCAGCTCGGCTGACGATCGAGAAGAAATCCTGGCCAAACATTTGACGGGTGCGGTAGATTGGCTGACGTCACGAATGAAGATGATGAAGAAGATCTCTAGCCATTGCTCGAAATAAAGTTGTTGCCCTGGTCCATGTACATCATGCCAAATAGATGCGAATCGTTGTTTCGATGGTCTTTCGGCAATAAGGACACTCTAGCATTCTTGAGGCGCAACTCTCGCAGGTGGCCAAGTGCTTGCAGGGGATGAATACTGTGTTACGTTCCTTGTCAGCACAGATCTTACATTGCTTCCAATCATGAGCCGTCGTGGGTTTTGACCTTCTGGTCACTGTATAAAACAAAATAAGAATGGGTAAAACAAAATATTTATTATATATTATATTATATATTTATTATATATCTAATTTGAACAGTAATGGAAGCTAAACTAAAATGAAATTAATACGATTAATAATTAAAGAACCCATCCTTAATGTTTTTAGGAAGGATATTATAGAAAGATCATACTGATTTTGTTTGAGCTTTAATTTATACTTTTTGTATTACACTGTCATGGTCATACATTTATCGCTATATAGAAATGCTCCATATCATCATTCCATAATACATGCACATTAGAAATTGTTCCAATAATAATATATAATTATGTATAAGCTACTCACGTGGTTGTGGAAAAGGTGAACGATTGGGAATAGCCACACTCGTTCCCTCACCAGATGCCCCCTCACTATGATGGTCAGTAATTGGAGGGTCGACTTCCATCTTCTCAACCCGTTCGATGGCATCCAGGAGTTCTATGGATGTAAACCCTCGACCAGTCTCCCTCAGGTCGGCGACGGCTTCTCGGATGAGACTCGGGTCGTAGCCCATCTCAGCTGCCGTCTGAAATTGTGTGAGGTAATGAACCAAACAAAATTATAAGTGAGCAAAGAAAAATGGGATTCCAACGGGATTCGAACCCGAGACCTCCGGATTGCTAGACCGGTGCTCTACCGACTGAGCTATAGAAAACCCTACGACGGCGTTCTTCCCTGAAACCCCTTAATTCATCATTGCTCAAGTAGTCAGAAGCTTTATAAACCTGACATAAACCCGAAGCGGATTAAAAATCAACTTGGGGATATTTTAATCCGCTTCGGGTTTATGTCAGGTTTATAAAGCTTCTGACTACTTGAGCAATGATGAATCTCAGCTGCCGTCTGAAATTGTGTGAGGTAATGAACCAAACAAAATTATATTCACTTAGATTGATCAGATACAGCTAAAACATCCAGAAATATCATAATTTGGAATAACTGAGGGTCTCTCTCTCTCATAAGGCCAACACATTGTTCATATTTTTGAAAATGTACCACCGAAGTGACTTATATTAATTGTTTCGATCTATACTCCGCAAAAAGAGAAACTGGACACTTGTATAAGTTGAAATATTTAATATTCATGTACGAGAAAGAGTACATTATTATATATCAAATGAAAGGAAATTTAGTCCTCTTCATGCAGGGTATAAATTAAAGGTGTAATCGTTCATGCATGATGATAATGATTCATGATGATAATGGTGATGATGATGGTGATGATGATGATGATGATGTTGGTGATGATGATGATGATGATCATGATTCATGATGGGAATGATATATATCGTACTTGCAACCGTGAGTGCTAATCAACTGATAAATAATTATTGCAGCACAAAATAAAAATGCGAACTGTCCTTACCCTCTGATAAACAGCAAGCACAGCATCCTCCAACTCAGAAGCTGATTGGAAGAGCATGCCATTCGTCCAGAAGTGATGGTTGTATATCTGGTTTACAGAATCCCTCTCGAAACCTCTAGATAGAACCTCTCGGATGATGGGATTATCGTCTTGCGGAGGACATACTATGGGTCAGAAAGGTAACATGACGTATTTAGTTCGGGAAATCTGCTATGAATGAATACATATACATGTATAACACAGTAACGATTAAGACATTGCGAACCATGTACAGTGTGTTTCAAAAATATCAATATTCATTAAAAACAAAACGGTATTGGTAAAACTTAATTTAATTGCCGAAACCTGCACAATAACATAACTTATAGTTATAACTCCACCATTTGCTCGAAAGGTATACAAAATTACAAACGAATATCATTCAAAAAGAGCAGTCAAATCACAAAAGGGCGCTTTTATAAAAACGCATTGGTTTCAACCATTTTCATAAAAGAAAATTGCATGTGATGCTTTGTTAAATCATAATGATTTAATAGAGAGATCATCAACAAAATATCTAAAGAGCTCTTTTGTAATTTTTTGAAAAAGTGTAAGCATCTTATATTTTTTCTTAAATCATGAAATAAATGTGGGATCCCATATTTATTCCGTTCGGACAATTTTATTGATATTTCAGCTTTTTCTGAACCGATTGCTAAAATCAAGTTTATTCTGTCATTAAAATTGTATACACTTTCAAAATTGACACTCAGTTTTATATTACCTCACACAACAGCATTTCTTATAGCACCCTATATACCGTAATTCTCCTGAGTTGGAGTTTTATCAAAATTATCGTCAGACATTAGAGGACAATACTTTTGCCTATTTTAATCTAACATCTATTATTGAGTTTAATGATTAGTTCTCACCAATATTTTCTTCTGTTGGCTGATGCATGACCTGTAGTATGATCACAAAGAAATAATAACAGTATTTAATAATTACGCAAGGCTAAATGTCAGGGTTAGTATAATAATAATGAATACCGGTTTTCTCATCTGATTTTAGTGCATTATTAATATAATAATAATAAATTACATTTATATGGCGCTTAATACAATAACGTCAAAAGCTGTCCGACTGGGACCAGATCGAAATACCCATCAAGGTCGATTATTCTAACATACTGTAAGAAACTGTTCCTTCCAGTCAAGGTTAATCATCATTGTTCAGTTGCAAGGTAATTAACATAAATAAATGTAATCTTTATTTATTTTAAGCAAAAAAAAAGGAAGTATAACAAAGACAAATGTGGATGTGTTAGGTTGACATGCTTCATGCCTCAAAGGCAGATCAGTATATTATATAACTTGTTCTTATTACCAGGTCTTGATTCATTGGAAAATGTGTATTTCAGAGCTTGTTTGTATATTAACAAAAATCAACATAATGTTATGAGTTACTTGCCTCACACCTCTATTTACAGTGCATGACATGCTTTTTATCATTTTATTCAATTGGTGTGATCCTTCATTGCAATTTTTGAAAACAGACCTTTAGATTGAAAGTATACATACTGTTCTCTATTTAACAAATAATCTTTATACCAAAATAAAGCATTACCCCTTACTCCATCAATCAATATTTGATGAACAATAGTATCAAATGCATTACAGATGCCTACAGTTCCTTATTATAGCCAATGATGTAATACATTTATCATAAAGTTGAATAATTGCATGATCTGTCGAATGATGCATTCTAAAAACCAAACTGATTAGGAATAAGTAAATCATTACTATTTAAAAAAATCATTAAGTCGTTCATAGATAATTTGTTCAAGAATGTTTTGAGATAGCCGGAAAAGGGAAATAGGGACGATAATAAACTACTGATAAAGTATCAGCCTTTTTACATATTGGGATTACTTTAGACATTTTCAGTATATTAGGACAAACACCAAGAGTGATCGATACATTAAAAATATATGTTATTGCAGAGACGATTATTGTAAATAACTGGGTTCAATAAATTCACACTTATCCCCATCATAACCAGTAGATCTAGTGGATTTTAAAAACTGTACCACTTTAATAATTTCGTGAGAGGATGTTGGTCGTAAAAATAAAGATTTACAGAATGGTTCATAACTTGTTTATAATATTGTTTATACAAATTTTAATCAATATTAAATGATGATGCTAAATTTGGACCTATATCATTAAAATATCAATTAAACATATTTGCTATTTTTACTGGATTATTTAAAATAAACAATTCGCCATATTGAAGCATTACTTGTCTTATTCATGTCTATTTTATTTGAATGATATAGTTTACGTTAAGGTGGAATTATTGAAGTTAATTTATTTCTATAAATTGTATAATTACTACAATTCTCATCAATCGCCTTTTAAAGACTTTTCTTATAAAGCTTATTTCTAGTTTATATCGACTTTAAAATCCCTTTTGTAATCCATGGATTTCTAACTTTCTTGCATTTTGTTCGAACAAGAGGAATATTTTTATCATAATAATTTTGTAGCTTATGATTTAAATTTTCGTAAGCCTTATTTACATAATTTTCCTCAAATACATCTAGCCATTGCTCTTGACATAATCAAAATGTAAAGAATCAATATTACGAGAATTTTCATTTCTATGCATTTTTGGTGTATTGTTCAATGGTCTATGAACATTGATTTTCTGCTTAGTAATACTAAAATAGGCAGATATATCATAATACAAAATACCATACATTCCTTATTAACATTATTTGAGAATATATTATCAATTAAGGTTGATGATATTTTCGAAATCCGTGTGGGTTTTTTAATATGAGAATGCAACAAGTAAGATAATATGATGTTATTTAATTTCAAACTATTATTTTGAAGAGGAGGTAAAATATTTATGTTATTAGCTTTCATAAGCATAAATATAATTATCCAGATTAAATATAGGATGGGAGTTTGCGTTAAGAAACGTTTTAGTGACACCTATTACCAAACAAATAAACCTAGGAATTACAAAGAAATATGTATTTAAATCACCATAACTTTTATTAAAACTTCGAGCATTAAAGTGAATAAGGCTTAAATGGTAAAATGTTTACTAAGCACATCTTACTCATACACACATTCATACATGATATGAAAGATGAGAGAATAAATGGTCAAAGGAGATCTAGACAGCTACGAGTGGGATAAGTATGAAAGTATAACTATTAAATGAAACAATGGAGCGCGCCATCTGACGGCCAAATAATAATAGCGCAGTATTCTACTACTCACCTCTTTTTATGTATCCCTTTTCTTGTCCACGTTTTGAAGTCTCATATCTCCCAACCCCTTTGTCCGCCCTCTCTAATCTGAGTGACATAGCGAAGGGTCCCCAACCATCGATAGAAAAATACGATGTTCCCAACCCCTCTGGTCCGATACATAGCGAAGTGTCCCCAACCATCGATATACCAAGGATGTATGAGTTAGCTAACTCATAACTCCTTGGATATACAAATGCGATGTTCCCAACCCCTCTGAGCGAGCATGTTGGCGTTTATGAGCTGTTGTATACGATGTTCCCAACCCCAGCCTCTCTGCTCGCTCTCTCTATTACTACTACCCCCGATACGCCAATCGAACAAACCAGGAGCATCAACATCGACCAATCATACAACGATTCGTGCTCATTTACTTGCGAACTTTGGTCTCTGCATAACGCCATGCACACTGAGTGTCACTACCTCGGTACACACAATCGAACAGGCCACGACTACACTCGCGCCCATCGCACTGTCAAACATGCAAACTACGATATTGTACTCACCGTTCTGGTGTTGGGGCAAGTATCCAAATTTTTTCCAATTTTTTTTCCAATTTTTTCACTTTTTTAAATCTGTAGATTCCACGTCTTGTTGCTGCGGCAGAAAAGGCCGAGCTATACGCTCTGGGGTATTGTGCGTACGTGCTATTGCCATAGATCGCTGCATTTTTGGGTACAAGTGCGCAAAGTGGCCTACGTTTTCCTTGGATCATTTGAAGAAGATTTCTCTTAAGAGACACGCTGTTTCTTTAGTATTCAACACATTCATAGTCTACGCAATAATTGTAGCAGACTTAATCGAACATTTAAGTCTGATTTGATCCTAGTTTTATTGTTTTGAGTATGGAAGTAGTTCCTTCCAATAATTGTATACATATGTTTACGGAATAGCTTTAAAAGGTAATTTTTTTTTATTTTCCCTCTATTTTCGCATGAGAAAAAAAAAAGATGAAATATGTTGGCAGAAAACACAATCTCTCTCTGAAGAATACAACTTTCACATAACGGGATAGTCAGGCCTATTTGTGTAGAGTCACGTTTAGGAGCAGAGGGGTTGCAATTTAATATAGATATGACCAGTATAATTGCAAGATTATTTTCAGAGTTATGCTATATTTCCTTGAAAGACCAATGTTAACCTATGTTTCGAAGCAGAGGCTGCTAGCTGATCTGCTATCAGCTATAGCTGCTACCGTAGCCTCTATAAGACCGGCTCCGCTATAGCTCTGAGTCTCGGGGAGCTAGCCCGGTGGGGTCACTTCGTATTCAAGGGTAGGACGCATGATCGTTCTGTAGGTTACAAAAATGACCCCCTATTGGCGTTTCGTCTAAATTTTCAGCAAATTTGATCCTCTGTTTCACTACAAAAACGGGTAAAATTGTATTGGTAAAATATGCCCATATATTTTTTTTCGTTTTGAGCATAATCGAAATACTCCTTTTAGAGACATCAAGTAAATAAAGATTAATATGTGGCCATTGACGAAAAAATGCCGAAACAAATTTAACCAAATTAATACCATATTTTCGTTCCGCGAACAAATCCATTATCAAAAAGCTAATGCTAACATATCATTGTATGTATATATATATATTCAATAAAGTAGATATGTTATAATTTCTTCATTGGTATCATAATTATTTTCACCATCTGTATCAACTTTTTAAAGAATATTCATTCATGGTAACATTTAAAAAAATGCGTGCTATATGTCTTCTTTACATTGCCATGATTCACATGTGTCTGTGTTACAAATTGTCATTACAAATAAATTTCTATTCACGGCAATACAATTATGAACTTTCTTAATTATTTAAATTTGTTTTCCTTAATATGCCGTTTGTAAACCTGTTTCCAATCAACATTAATATCTAATTTTTTTCTCCCAGTATGATGAACCTTCATTTACAATTCCCTTTTTTAGCAGTGCAAAATAAAATAATTTACTCAATTTGCAATTTCAATTTCAAATTTTGATCACACTAATTATATATATATATATAGAGTCACGTAGAGTCACGTTTAGGAGCATATACATATATATATTTAAAATATACAGATGCAAAATGAGGTAAAAAATGTTATACAAATGAAAATAATCATATATGATAGTGTTTGGGATAGGTAGGAAGGAAGGGTTCCTTATATTTAAAAAAACCTATCCCATATACAGGGTGTCTCAAAATGAATGGTACAGTTGGAAACAATTTTTTTTTAGGTATGAAGGTAATTTGAAAACATGTATATTTAGTGTCATATTAAAGACAAATAATCAGGCTTCCGGATTAATTTTATTTCAGCTTAATTGGATGTATCAGTCCTGAGATATGGTCATTTGTTTGCAAACATGTCAAGTCCACTTTGTGCCAATTTACGAGCTGTGCATTAAACGACTTACCAACATGCAATTAGTTTTAGAGCAAAAATGTAGCAGGTAATAAGCCATTATTAAATTGGCTAAATATGGTGCTTAACTGTGTTGTTACCAATGTCTGAATTACATTTAAGTAGATTTCACGCCTTTTGTTCGATCAACAGAGGCTTTACAAAATCTTCAACGATTCGTCTACTGAAGTAGTGTTTGAGCATGAATGTATTTTATTACAATGCGAGCCTTTGCTACACTTTAAAATCAGCTATCCCTTGAGTAAACTAAATTTATGGTCTCCATATTCGAATGCAAAGCCTAACAAATGTATACAATCAATGATGGACAACAGTAACAATGCAAACGCATTCAGCTGTACGATACCATTCGGAACTGGCAAAAGTGATAGTAATATGAGGCGATCATAATCTTGAAGCAAGGTAAATTTGGGAGAACTCTTTACAGAAAACTTGATTTTTAGGGAGATTGTACCATTTTAACCACTGTTAACCCTTTCAGCGTCAGCAGTGACAAATATAATTATACTCTAGCCATAATTACATCGTTATAATATTATAAGTTTTGATGAGAAGCCCAAATGTGTGCAACGCATGTCCAACGCCATTTTCAGTGCAAATATGCAAATCGGCACAATTGGGGTTTTGTATTTGTGTATACAATCAGATATAATTTGAGATCCGCTAAATGTAAATATGTCATTCAAAGAGCATCTAAAAGGAAAACTCTTCCTCTGTAATATGGTACCAAATTATTTCAAATATTATTATATCATCATATTTTAATATTTGTTTTCCTGACTGTACCATTCTTTTTGAGACACCCTGTATATACCCATGCAAAATACAAAGAACAAAAATACATACTTCACTACGCTACAAAAAAAGAAGAAAAAAAGAAGAAAAAAGTCATGTACAGTAAGAGGTAACAAAAACAATTAATATAAGATATTTAAAACATATATCATAACTCTATAGTGAATTATGCCGATCTACGGGTTATTATATTTATTTTACAAAAACACTTTATATTTCATTTTAAAAAGATTGAGAGTTTTGCTCTTCTTAATTTCCAGAGGTATTCTATTCCATATTACAGGTCCTTTAAAAAGCAATGATTTGTTTATATATATTTTTTTTATAGATGTTCTTATTTTAGGGAGGTGACAATTTAGGGCATTTCTAGTATGTATTGCAACTAATATACTACTAAAATACTACTATTTGTGCTACTACTAAAATACTACTATTTGTGCTACTACTAAAATACTACTATTTGTGATACTACTAAAAAACTACTATTTGTGCTACTACTAAAATACTACTATTTGTGCTACTACTAAAATACTACTATTTGTGCTACTACTAAAATACTACTATTTGTGCTACTACTAAAATACTACTATTTGTGCTACTACTAAAATACTACTATTTGTGCTACTACTAAAATACTACTATTTGTGCTACTACTAAAATACTACTATTTGTGCTACTACTAAAATACTACTATTTGTGCTACTACTAAAATACTACTATTTGTGCTACTACTAAAATACTACTATTTGTGCTACTACTAAAATACTACTATTTGTGCTACTACTAAAATACTACTATTTGTGCTACTACTAAAATACTACTATTTGTGCTACTACTGAAATACTACTATTTATGCTACTACTGAAATACTACTATTTGTGCTACTACTAAAATACTACTATTTATGCTACTACTAAAATACTACTATTTGTGCTACTACTAAAATACTACTATTTGTGCTACTACTAAAATACTACTATTTGTGCTACTACTAAAATACTACTATTTGTGCTACTACTGAAATACTACTATTTATGCTACTACTGAAATACTACTATTTGTGCTACTACTG
This sequence comes from Echinarachnius parma, assembly GCA_037951105.1. NCBI lineage: Eukaryota > Metazoa > Echinodermata > Echinoidea > Clypeasteroida > Echinarachniidae > Echinarachnius > Echinarachnius parma. Next base: position 87,007 of record JBAMJV010002668.1, read on the forward strand.
AAATACTACTATTTGTGATATAAACATCACAATTTAATTTAAACATCTAAAGCCATATCATAAATATTCAATATTCCATGTTCATAAAATAAAGTTTACACAAAATTCACCACAATTACAGTACAAACGCCACTATCCATTGTCCCAAAATCATTCCATCCTCCAGGGAAAATGATAATACGCTATTGCTATTGATATCATACATGATCGCCTTAACATAATTCAAAATATAATTTTTTTATCCAAATGACATGATAAATCATATTGAGAATATCAATGCATTTTGCAACATTTCAGTTTTGACATTGCCCCATATTCGGATCTAATGCACATTCCATGATAAAAAATATCCATAACAAATATCATACCAATGTAAAGTGGGGGGGGGGAACCAAGCTTTATAATGATACCAAATGTATGACCAGTAATACCGTAATAGGAGAGATATAAACGCTCAAACTTGAAATGCGGAAATTTCTTGCAATAATCTGTGTACAAATCTAACATAATGATAATTTATCAATCAGTCAATAAAACAATACATCTTCCTAACAACATACACAAACGTTATTGCACCACCTCTAAATCATACTGACACATTTCATCCTCCAAAGAAGATGATAATACGCCAATGACATTCACGTATGACCGACTTAACATCATTCAGAACACGTTATTCTCCCAACAAAAGGGCGGTACACTGTTGCGATATCAATGCATTTTGCGACATTTCACTTTTGACATTGCCCCATGTTCAAGGTGTCATGCATGCACATTACATGATAAAATATTCATAGCAAATGTCATATCAATGTAAAGGGGAGAATACAAGCTTTCCACTGATACCAAATTTATGAACGGTAATAAAGTAATAGGAGAGATATGAACGCTCAAACTTGAATTGCGGAACTTTTTGTGAGGGGTATACACATCAAATTTATATGCACATGCCACTTTAACTTATGATCAACTGTAATACGTAAAAACTTCAGACTATCTACACGTTCAAATGTATGATCATTAACTCGCAAATGAACATTATTAAAATCAATTTTCTTATTTGTAAAAACCATATACTTTGTTTTATCTCAATTTAAAACCAACTTGTTATATAAAAACCATGTTGTAAAACCTGAACATCAGAATGAGACATAAAAACACTTGTATCATCAGCAAATAAAATAAATTTCAATTTGATATCCGAAATATTGCACATAATTAACATAACTAGTAAAATAGAAGAGGTCCAAGGATGAAACCTTGAGACACTCCACATCTAAGCATTCCGATATCAGACTTGACTTCATGTATTTGTACAAATTGCATTATAATTAATAAATAACTTTCAAACCATTTACAAATTATTCCACGAATACCATGAAAATATAATTTGTTCAATAAAATTGTGTGGTCTAATGTATCGAAGGCTTTACTTAACATTGCTTAATCTAAAAATAATCCCATTAAAACATCATTATTTTCAAAAGTTTTTAATACATTATAAGTAAAGTGCATGATTACATTAGACATGTTAGATGTAGAATGCCCAGGCCTAAAACCATATTGACAGTCAGTAATAATATTAAACTTATTTAAAAACATAAAAAGGCGATTATAAACAGTTCTTTCTAAAATTTTTGAAAAAACAGGGAGTATAGAAATAGGTCTATAATTAGACACATTTTCTTTAGACTTTAGTACTTTTTTAAAAACAGGAATAACATTGGCCAGTTTCAATTTTTCTGGTACTATACCTTTATACTCGATAAACTCTAGACGTGTTCTCTCTTTTCCGCCGATAATAATATTAGGTATCTTTAAACGAATATGTTCTTTTAAATTGTTCATCCATTGTTTCGATATTGCTTTCTGTAATTTGAAATATTCAAATATTACAACTACTTTTGAAGTTTTATCGCGTATATTATCTATCCGTCAATGTTGTCGCTGCAATAAAATGTCTATAAAATACAAATATGATTAAACAAACGTAATGCCGCATGAGAACCATTCCCTTTTTTTTTTTAAAAGGGTTGATTTTTCAAAACTAATTTGAAACTGTAATTTGAAATATTCAAATATTACAACTACTTTTGAAGTTTTATCGCGTATATTATCCGTCAATGTTGCCGCTGCAATAAAATGTCTATAAAATACAAATATGATTAACAAAAAAAACGTAATGCCGCATGAGAACCATTCCCTTTTTTTTAATTTCGCCAATTATCTATAGCAAGTCAAAACGGCTGCTTCTTTGGACGCCATCTTGGATTTGGAGGTGTTCGCAACAAATTTTTGACGTAGACCTCTGAATTATTTTGTCTCATTAAAAATACATGTAAATAAAATCGGTTTAAACTTGTAGTGGAGATCTGGAAACCTAAAGTCACTTTTTTCGACTTTGGCCCTCCGCCTATAGTACTACCCCAATTACTTCCCCCGATACACATAATCGAACAGGCCAGGGGGGTGTTTCACAAAGATCCTAAGTGGAACTTAACTCTAAGTTGGACTTAAAAAGTATGGTAAGCCTTTTGTATCCTTGGATTAAAATATATTCAAAAGCAAAAATGCAAGTATTTTAGACTTTTCATGAATTGTACATGAAGAACATGAAATCTCCTTGATAATAGAAAAATATGAATTATTTGAAACATTTTATGGCTTTTAAAAGGACTTTTACAATTTGTATCAAAGAAACTTATGTCTTTCCATACTTTTTAAGTCCAACTTAGAGTTAAGTTCCACTTAGGATCTTTGTGAAACACCCCCAGGACTATCAACCTCGCTCGACCAACCATAACCACCACTCAAACATGCAAACTACGACATTGTACTCACTTTTACGGTGTGTTTGCACAATGATCCACAATTTTCCTTCCGTTTTTTCCCCTTTTTTACAATTCCGTAGACATGTAGATAAAAGACTGAACTACGAATTGCCATCGAGCTATATATTTAATAATATAAATAAGTATCTATTTGTGCTACTACTAAAATACTACTATTTGTGCTACTACTAAAATACTACTATTTGTGCTACTACTAAAATACTACTATTTGTGCTACTACTAAAATACTACTATTTGTGCTACTACTAAAATACTACTATTTGTGCTACTACTAAAATACTACTATTTGTGCTACTACTAAAATACTACTATTTGTGCTACTACTAAAAAAAAAATGTCCTGATCAATCATCTTAATTCCTCCCTCATGATATTTTTGTATTAATGTTTTTCTTTTTATTTTATCTATTTTTTAGTTCCATCCAAAATTATACAAAATTTTGTACAACCTTTTTATAATATGTTTCGGTACTGGACAATACATAATATTAACCACTTGACTTATGAGTAATGTTTTTATAATACAAACTTTACTAATGAGTGTAAGGTTTCTCCTTTTCCAATTATCTACAATTCTTTGAATCTTCTCCAATGTTGTTTCCCAATTCATTTTAACAACCAAATCTTGGTCAGTACCTATTTTTCGTGAGGTAGTGAAAAACTGAGTGTCAAATTTGAAAGAACATGCAATTTTAATGGCAGAATAAACTTTATTTGGTCAAAATCGGTTCAGAAATGGCTGAAATATCAATAAATATATTCGATCGTATTTATTTGGGCACCAAATAAATACGATGATTTTTTTTTTTTAATAACCAAATGCTTCCACTTTTTCAAAAAAATTCAAAAGCGGTCTTTAAATAGTTGTTGATGATCTCTCTATTCAATTATTATTTCAACAAAACATCCCATGCATAGTTTTGTATGAAAAATGGTTGAAACTAATTCTTTATTAGAGAGCGCGCTCTTGTGATTTAATGGCGCTTTTTAAATGATAACATTATAAGATTAATTTTTGAATGATAATGTGGGTAAAGAGACTTTTAACGGGGGATGCAAATATGGGATGGAAACAGTATTTTGATTATTTAACTAAAGATGTTGGAGGAACTTTAATATTTTATAGTAATGCAACCATAGGTATATCTGAATTAGTATTACCAGCATTTTATAGAGACATGTTGGACGTTTGGATGGCCACGAACATATTTTTGTTAAAAGAAAATACTTCTAAATGGAATGAAATTATTTATAATAATAGATTTGTTTTTATCGATGGTCATGTTCCTTTCGATGAACAATTATTTAAACAAAATATTTATAAGTTGCATCATATTATTGATGGCGAAGGCAATATAAAATCAAATGAGGAATTTCAAAGAAAAGTTTTAAATAGTTTAGAAATAATTAAAATACACCGTATGTTTCTTGGCATCCCCACTTCATGGAAACAATTTTTAAATATAAATACTCACTCAAATATAGATAGGGAATTAGATATGGATTTCATTATTTTTGAAAGGGTATATAATATGTTAGATCAAGTAACCTCAAAAATTATATACGCTTTTTTATTAAATAAGAGAGTAGACAAATCATATGCAGAACGAAATTTAGAACACACTTATAATATTCATGGAAAAGATATACAATTAATATTTTTAAGACTTACAAAATGCACATTGAATAGTAAGCTTAGAAAATTTCAATTCAAAATGCTTTATAATATTATATAGGCTATACTAAATTACATTTATATACATTTTAAATGGTTAATAGTAATTTATGTTCTTTTTGTGATAATATGAAAAAACTTACAAGCATTTATTTTGTCTTTGTGAGAAAGTGAAACCAATTTGGGAAGAGTGTGGGAATTTATTTAATTTAGTAGAGATTACAAATATAAATTGGAATGGTGTCCATGTAGGGATAGTTGAGTTAAACATAGGGAAGGAACGGTTATTAAATCATATAATAATTTTGATAAAATATATGATATTTATAGATAGTAAAAATAAAAATAAACCACCAACTCCTTTGGAGATTAAGGAAAAGATTATTCGAAAATAGAAAGGAGGAGAATAAATTAGCTAGGGACCGGGGTACACTAACATATCATTTTAGAAAGTGGGACAATTTAGAATAGCTTCGTGCAGAATAAAATAGGGAAGGCGAATAGAAGCAATGAAATGAGCATGGCTGATATAATGGTCGAGATTCTCACAAGATGTAGGCATGTTTTTAATAGATGTGTGTGTGTGGGTGTATGTGCACGCGTGTGTATGTGTGTATGTAAGTGCTTGTATGGGTGTTTTTTTTTCATGCTTTATTTGATGTAAATAGTAACAGTTCATTTGTATTATTTAGATGTGAATGTACAATCATATTCTATATAATTATGTTAACATGCAGATTATTTAATGTGCTGATTTTGTTATTGTTTGTGAAAAGCAATGAAAAAAATAAATATCATTGAAAAAAAGGGCTTCTTACTTAGTCGTTTGTATTTTTGTATACCTTTCGAGCGTGGTGGGGTTTTAAATATTCGTTTGTAATGGTATTGTGCATATTTTGGTTACTAAAGTTCAGCCTTACCAAAACTCTACTACCCCTGTAATATTTGACAAATCCTTCAGACCATGGAACACCACAATTATGAAAAGTCCCATCTTTTTTTTCGGGGGGGGGGGGGGGGGGCCTCACCATTTTAAAAAAAATTGTCTTTATTTACGATGGGGCCTGCAACATTTTCAAATAATTTTAATTCTTCTAATATAAATGTAAGTGATGATTTTCCCGGGAAAACCGACGTATCATTTGCATATTGCAAAGATTTCAATTAAACTTTATTATCTCCATACATTATACATTTTATGTGATTATTTTGTCTTAGTCTATTCTTTATATTCTATTTGCCAGAACAGCGGCCATTATCTTATAATCATAATTCAACAATGTAATTGTTCAATGTAAATTATCTATTCTCCTTTTTCTAAAAAATAAATCAATGTAATAATTCCTTGTTTTTGCGTTTCTGACATCACATAATTATTATGAAAGTTTGCATTAAATGCATTCCCCCAAAATGTACTCAATATCATTCCAAAATTCTTTATGAAATTCTATTGCTAAATCATCTCCACCTGGAGCCTTATTCTTTGTCATCTGAAATATATACTTTACGACATTCTTCAGGTGTTATTAAACTTTCACAATTATTTTTGTCAGTATTAGGTAATTTATTTAATTTTCAATCTTAAAGATAATCTTCAACATCATTTATATTTACATGTTTACTTCATTTAGTATGTCATCTTGTTTTACACTAAAACTTTTGTCTTTTCTTAACCATACAATATTTAGTGTTTTGTTCACCTTCTTCAATCCACTTAACTTGTGCTCTATTCGACGCTCCTTTACAATTTGTTCACACTCTAATATAATCCTTTTTGGTATTTTCATATAGTATTACATCTGCAACATCTACTTTATTTTGAATTATTTATATTTTTTTCTCAACACATCAACATTATTTTGATGTTTAGCGCAGAATCTCTGTGTAAATTCAAAATACTATATTGTTACCAATTCCCATTTTTCGCAAGAACGTACGTTCTGTTTTTTTTAATATTTTATATTTACCACAATGTTCTTTTTATTTACCTTTTACAATATTCATCTTTCAGTTTATTATTGTTTCCAATACCCGGGACCTATTCTTATTTCTCCTAGCCTCAATTTGATAAAATGTGAAGTGACCGTGACACCGGGGGCTCGGTTCGGCCAGCTGCCAGCCAGGGAAATAATTCAGTCCCATATAGGTATTGGCACTCTGCTACAGAATGAGCTGTGGTTACTCCCTAAGTGCAGCCGCCCGAATCTCCCGGGCGGCTGCACTCAGAGCAGAGAGTGCAGCTTGGAGTTTTGACTCCAAGCGCACACTGCTTGCAATATTGTCGCCAGCGAGCTGCCCACCAACTAAGTAAAGACCGTTCAAACCACCGGAGAAATCTTTGATTTAAATCAACCAAAGATGATGGCAAATATCATTTGAAACCCTCATTTTTCCTTCTCTCATTCTCCAGTCTTTTTAAAATTTTCCCCACTCCGAAATATTGAAATATTCATGATATGGTAGTTTTAAATAAATGTATTTTTATTTTTGTAATTAAATATATGTCATACCCTAGCAGCTGTGGTTTTTGCGATTTTAAATTGATGATTGATACTGTTTTTTTTATGTCAAAATGTATATGCATGTATTTTTATACACAGGACCATGTTTTAAAACAGTGTATATATACTGACCATGTTATCCTGTATAAATATATTCAATAAATAAATAAATAAATAAATAAATAAATAAATAAATAAATAAATAAATAAACAAATGAATATGGTGTTTGAAAATGAATTATGTTTAGCCTACTCTTGAATTCTGATTTTTAGTAGAAATTAAAATATGTTGGCATACTTACTACTTGTTGCTTATTATTGGATTACTATAACTATATATTGCATTTAATTTTATGATGATAATCTATTAAGTTGTCTTCCCTTTTCCTAATATGTATCCTCTTATATCAATTTCTTTATCTCGTTTTCACCGTACTCACTATTTATTTTTCTCTTTCATTGAGGAATTACAAACTTTACCCCAACTAAAACAATGTTATCATCTGAGTATGTTTAAATCAATATTTTTGATTAGCCATAAAATAACAAAGCTTGCAACGAATGAGAACGCTCGCTACGCCATAGATCCCCCATAGATATCCATACTCGCCGCACTGCTCTTTCAGATTGTGATGCCACTAGCGCTGACGGCCCGATACACGCCAGGCTCCCAGGACTAACGCTCTGGTACGGTACCGTTACATCCATCACGGTTTACCCATAATAATTATATCGCTGCATTTTTGGGTACAAGTGCGCAAACTGGCCTACGTGTTCCTTGGATCATTTGAAGAAGATTTCTTCAAAGAGACACGCTGTATCTTTAACATTCCACACAGACGTGGTTAAACATATACGCAATAAAATAATGCGAGTTGTATCGAAGATTAAATTCTATCTTGACCATTATAGATGATCACCGTCATGCTCATACAGTCATATTTATGTATATTTCCACACAAAAATTGTTTGCATTGTATACTAGATACTGTAAAACATTAAATACGGTTTAATTTTACGGATGTAAAATTGTAAGGCCATCTAGTTGTCTTTCATTGTAATCGGTTGTCTGAATTGTTACCGAATTTCTGGCTGACTGACTGGTAAATTTACCCTTACAGCTAAAATGTTTAATGTTTTCCCAAAATTGCATATTCTACATACATGTTGAATTAAAAGGGATCTAGTATTGTTGACACATGCAAACAATGATGAGTGATTGATGTATAATTGGTGTGATGTGTGAAAATAGTAAGTAATGTGTGAAAATATCACGTTAATTGGATGTTTTTTGCGAGAAATGTGCAAACAAGCAAAATGATATTCACTGATTACACCTACTTGTACACGGCTTAAATTATCCCGTCTGAACACTTCAATTGTAAATATCTGTTCAACGAAATGGAAATTTAAAATATCGAAACATGATGTGCATACTTTGTGTATTATAATTTAGATTCGGTTGGAATATATCATATTCAAATTGTTCAATACTGTAGTATTTAGTAATTGGCATAATGTGAGCAATTCAATTGATTGTTTATTGATAGATCATATGATTTTAAAAGTATTGTGGATGATAATGAATTTACATTGAAATGAGTTGTAACAAATGTTCTTATGTGTTTTGAATTTTGATTTATTTGATAGTGATGATTTCATTCTTCTTGAAGATTGTAATTTAGTTTAACTATTGATTTTGCTCCATAATCCATATTGTTGATTTAAAATTTTTTTAATCAGATATCTTGCAGTAAATAATTGTTAAACATGCACTGTGTACGAAGAGTAATTATTTGATAACATTATAATATATGAAACATCTTTGATAACAAAACACAATTTAAAATCAGTGGCAAGATATAATTTGCTTGTGTAGTAAACATGAATTCTTGAGTTTTTATTTTAGATTCATTTTATCATAATCAGCTTCTTGTATGATTGCCAATTTAGTTTATTTCAGTATAGATTTACGTAATATAACATTATTCTGTTTCTTATTGTTTTGTTCTGTTTTTATGTAAATGTATTTAATACAAAATATAATAATAATGATAATGATGAACAAATAATTGACCCTATAAAAGAATTAAGTAGAATAACCACATTAGTATCTTTAAAATGGCTATTAATATGCCATAAAGTTTGTTTTGTTTCATATAGAAGTCAACATGCCTGTGTTTTTAGATTCAGAAAGTACTAATGTTTTCAAAAATGTATACTAATCTAATCTAATTTTCAAATTTCAACAAAATAACACAATGTGGTAGGTATGAATATTTTCGTTTTGTGTTTGCGGAACAATTATGTGTTTTTTATCACGACGTATTAACATTCGGCATTAATATTATAGCATGTTCATTAACATGACTGTTCAGTATATAACAATATTTAGTAGCCATTGCAGTGTTATAGTCTAAAAATAGGTAATGGTTTGAATTATGGTTTCCCTCGTTTTTCAACGTGCATTTCCAGTATTACAGTATAGACAATGCATGACTAACATAAATAATACATGCTTGCATGAACATGCCTCACAAATAAGGGCCAAACCAGACTAGTAAACATGGAGAGGGGCGGGGGGGGGGGGGGTGGGGGTGTGGCATCGTGAACTAAGAATACACACGTGTTAGATTTTGTTTCATCATTTAGAGGGCAAATGCAAAATGAAAGGGTTTTGAAGGGGGAGAGGAGCGGTATTTTACATGGGGTAATTGTCCACCCCTTATATACCCCCTAATAGGTACATCACTGATCAAAGTCCATCAAGTTGATATAACCATGATATCATTACCAAGGCCACGTATCGCTTTTATACCCATGCTTAATGTATTGTGTATTTATCTGATGTCGAGACTGTGTATACTATTGGATTGGTGAATGGGAATTCACAATTATTATAATGTATGATGTGTTATAGTGCACTATAACCACACACTGTTAATGTACATTAGTCATGTATGTACGTTGTATAATTGTGGCTGATTTTTTTGTTGTAATAAAAATATATTAAACACTGAAAATACCTGTTATTAATCTCCTATGTTTTGTCATGATGAATTAATAGTAGAAGAGAAATATGAAGAATGAAAAGAATAAGAATGAGAAGAAGAAGAAGAAGAAGAAGAAGAAGAAGAAGAAGAAGAAGAAGAAGAAGAAGAAGAAGAAGAAGAAGAAGAAGAAGAAGAAGAAGAAGAAGAAGAAGAAGAAGAAGAAGAAGAAGAAGAAGAAGAAGAAGAAGAAGAAGAAGAAGAAGAAGAAGGAGGAGGAAATGGAGGAGTATAAGAATTTGTTGATTTTCACATGATATATATTTATATATTTGACTTGTGATTGTATTTTAATTTTTTGTTACGGTGTAATGAATTTGACAATGATTAACAAATTACAAATTCATAACCAAAAATAAAGTTACAGTCACAATGCAAATATATTACTCTTGTTAAAAGAATAAAAACATATGTACAACATACAAAACCCAGGTCCTCTGTCAAAGATAAAACAAAGAAACAACTTCAAAGTGACATGAGGCACAATACATAACATAATATAAACTTGTACGCCAATGCAACCATAAATACACATCTTCGTAACATATACAAATTAATATGCATATATTTTATCTCCAATATTTACATTTATTAAAACAAATATTCATAAACAATAACAGAATGATGATTATCATGTTTGTTAAAGATTGCTCTGTAACAGTTTACCATGAGGCTTGTTTTACTGTAATATAATATCAAGAATATAATTATTTGTCAAGAATAAAATTAATATTGTTAGCTATCACTCTGTCTTTATGATATTTTAAAATGTTATCAGAAATCTGTTAACATATAATGATCAATGCACCTGGCAAACACGAATTTATCATAATACAATTCAGAACAAATAATACAAAAAGGGATCTAGTAACTCTGTTGACGTGCATGTGCAAAAACTGAAGAAGGGTTGATCACATGTGTAAAAACGAGAACACTACTAAATTTGACCGAATAAAGCACGATTTTGCCACAATAAGACACTATTTTCCGGATATGAAATGGTTTTGCCAGAATGACAGGCTTCTGCGGGGATTCTAGCAGAACATGCCTTGAGCTAGCCCGAATGTGGTATGATTTGCCCCCGAAAATGACACGGTTTTGCCCGGATTTTGTCCGAATATGGTCATTTTCAAATTTCGGGGGGGGGGGGGGGGGCTACAAACCCTAGCCCCTGCATCGTCTATAACTGTGAAAAGTGCTAGAGATTTGTGGATTTTGATGTTACTAGATCCCTATTATATCCTTAGGTGGCTACAAAAAGATTGAAATTGTGGATTGTCTTGCTGAAAGACAAACGCAGCATGATGTGCATACATAAACAAAGTTCGAACTCGGCATGATGTGCATACTTTGTGTACTATAATGTTTCGGTTGCAATATTAGATATAATTATTCAATAAAATACATAAAATAATTGTTCAATAGTATTTAGTAATTGGCCTAATGTGAGTAATTCAATTGCTTGTGTATTGATAGATCATATATGATTTTAAAAGTATTGTGGATGATAATAATATGAATTTATATTGAAATGAGTTATAACAAATGTTCTTATGTGTTTTGAATTTGGATTTATTTGATGATGATTTCATTCTTCTTGAAGATGGTGATTTAGTCAAACTATTGATTTTGCTCCATAATCCATATTGTTGATTTAACAAAATTTAAATGAGATATTTGCAGTAAATAACTGTTCAATATGCACTGTGTAAGAATGGTAATTATTTGATGACATTATAATATATGAAACATCTGTAATAACCAAACTTAATTTAAAATAAGTGGCAAGATATATTTTGCTTGTGTAGTAAACATGAATTTTTGAGTTTGTATTCAGATTCATTTGATTATAATCTCCTTCATCTATATTTGCCAATTTAGTTTATTTCAATATAGATTTACATGATATCAGATTATTCTGTTTCTTATTGTTTTATTTGTTTGTATGCAAATGTATTTAAAACATAAAAGAATAATAATAATATAATAATTATAAACAAATCATTGACCCTATATAGGAGATAATGTAAACATGGTAAGTAAAATAACTTCATTAGTATCATTAAAATGGCTATTAATATGCCATATGTAGTTGTTTTGTTTCATTAGAAGTCAACATACCTGTGATTTTAGATTCAGAAAGCACCAATGTTTTAAAAAATGTATTCATTTAAAGGGATAGTTGAGTTTTGGTAGAGAGGGCGCTACACATAATATTTTTTGTGAGATAATGAAAAACTAAGTGTAAAATTTGAAAGAGCATAATATTTTAATGACAGAACAAACTTTATTTGATCAAAAGCGGTTCAGAAACGGCAGAAATATCCATAAACGTTACCATTTGTAATAAATTATTAGATAATTTTGAACAAACCGTTAACAAAATATTTAAATTGCTTCCTCTTTTCAAATATTTTCTAAAATTTGTTTTAATAGTTGTTGATTATCTTTCTATCTAATCACTATTTTTACGAACTTTCACATGCACAATATTTTATTTAAAACGATTTAAACCAATGAGTTTTTAGAGAGCGCCATCTTGAGTTTGATCGGCTCTGTTTAAATGATAACAGGCTTTTTACTTAGTCGTTTGTAATTTTAAATTTCTTTCAAGCATGGTATAGTTATAACTATGAGTTTGTAATGTAATGGTGCAGGTTTTGGTTACTAAAATTCAGTTTGACCAAAACTGTACTCTCTTTACCAGAACTCAACTATCCCTTTAATCGAATCTGATTTTCCGATTTCAACAAAATAACACAATGAGCTCGCTGTGGTATATGAATATTTTTGTTTTGTGTTTGCGGAACAATTATGCGTTTTGTATTACGACGTATTAACATGACAGGGATGCCTGTAAAGTGTCTAACTCCACGAAAATTACTTGGAGCTTCAGTTCCTCGTTTTTATTCTACCGTGTTGTTTAGCTTATGGTAAGAGAAGAATAAAATAGGGTTAGATTTGTTCAAACGATATCTGTCATTCAGCTCAAGAGCGTTAATGAACGGTCATAAACCTCATAAAGTCATTCGTTGTAAAAGCTGACGCATATTTTCGCTTTTTTAACCAGGAAAGCAACACTCTTTTTCAATACAAACTTTCACACATCATTCGGACACATCTTACAATGATTTTGGTATAGGATTGAAGTCTCAAATGTCATTTTGGGCAATATCTGACACTTTACAGGTGACTGTTCAGTATATATCTATAACATTATTTATATTAGCCATTGCAGTGCTATACTCGAGTCATATTTTGAACTAAGTGAAGTGAACGAAATAGGCTTATAATGGTTTGAAATTATTTCCCTCGTTTTTCAACGTGCATTTCCTGTATAGCAGTATTATTTATAGATCAATACAAATGCATGAATAACAAAAAATAATGCATGTAGGCTATACATGCATGCATGAACATGCCTCACCAATAGGGCCAAACCAGACTAGCAAACATTGGGTTGGGGGAGGCATGGAGGGGGGGGGGGGGGGGGGGGGGTGAGGGAAGGGTGTTGCATCGTGAACTAAAAATGTCATTTGGGGCAATATCTGACACTTTATAGGCGACTGTTCAGTATATATATATCTATAACAGTATTTATATTAGCCATTGCAGTGCTATACTCGAGTCATATTTTGAACTAAGTGAAGTGAACGAAATAGGCTTATAATGGTTTGAAATTATTTCCCTCGTTTTTCAACGTGCATTTCCTGTATCGCAGTATTATTTATAGATCAATACAAATGCATTAATAACAAAAATAATGCATGTAGGCTATACATGCATGCATGAACATGCCTCACCAATAGGGGCCAAACCAGACTAGCAAACATTGGGTTGGGGGAGGCATGGAGGGGGAGGGGGTGAGGGAAGGGTGTTGCATCGTGAACTAAGACTACACACGTGTTAGATATTGTTTCATCACTTAGGGGGCAAATGCAAAATGAAAGGGTTTTGAAGGGGGAGAGGAGCGGTATTTTACATGGGGTAATTGCCCACCCCTTATATACCCCCTAATAGGTACGTCACTGATCAAAGTCCATCAAGTTGATATAACCATGATATCATTACCAAGGCCACGTATCGCTTTTATACCCATGCTTAATGTATTGTGTATTTATCTGATGTCGAGATTGGATTGGTGAATGGGAATTCACAATTATTATAATGTATAATGTGTTATAGTGCACTATAACCACACGCTGTTAATGTACATTAGTCATGTATGTACGTTGTATAATTGTGGCTGATTTTTTTGTTGTAATAAAAATATATTAAACACTGAAAATACCTGTTATATAATCTCCTATGTTTTGTCATGATGAATTAATAGTAGAAGAGAAATATGAAGAATGAAACGAAGAAGAAGAAGAAGAAGAAGAAGAAGAAGAAGAAGAAGAAGAAGAAGAAGAAGAAGAAGAAGAAGAAGAAGAAGAAGAAGAAGAAGAAGAAGAAGAAGAAGAAGAAGAAGAAGAAGAAGAAGAAGAAGAAGAAGAAGAAGAAGAAGAAGAAGAAGAAGAAGAAGAAGAAGAAGAAGAAGAAGAAGAAGAAGAAGAAGAAGAAGAAGAAGAAGAAGAATGAGGAGGAGGAGATGGAGGAGCAAGACAAGCAGCAAACTTGCATTTGTTTAATCCACGTACAGTACTGGCACATAAATCAGTGAGACATACTGGTCCAGACGTTTGGAACTCTTTGTTAATTGAAACACGTAATTTGCCTACAATTTACTCTTTTAAAAATGCAGTCAAACGCATGCTCATTGCAAACGTTTTTGTGTAAGATATTTTGTTCAATCAGTTGGTTTGTTAATTCCTACGATAACATGTATTGTAGTATTCTATATATATTTGTATGTGTAATTTGGCATAACATGTCACTATTAAGTAATTACATCTAGGCATCTTCACACCTGTCTCCCCCTCTCTCAGCTCTCCCCCACTTTTTCTTTTCTCTCTCTGTTTCACGTATTTCTCTTCCAGTATGGACTGTACCTTTCTATCATACCTGCTACATTTCTTCCTGCTCTAGAACATACTTTAGAGACTTAACTATCATCTTTCTCTTTACTTGTAAATAATGTTTCATATTTGCTTTTATTACTTTTTTTCTTGTATGTATTAGTTTATGTTTATCTATGTTTTAAGAATATGTAAAACTTGTAAAATCTTAGGTATGGCATCACTTCAAGCTTCTAGCTTATATTGCCGACCTCTGTGTGTTTCTATTTCGATGTTATGACAGTTTATTTTTTAATGTACGAACTTGTTTATTATGAGACATGCAGGAATAAATAAATAAATAAAAATAAAATAATAAAATATATTTATATATTTGACTTGTGATTGTATTTTATTTTTTGGTTACGGATCTGTAATTTGACAATAATTAACAAACTAAACATCCATTACAATAAATAAAGTTACAGTCACAATGCAAGATTTATATATTATTCGTATTAAAAAGAATAAAAACATATGAGGCACAATGTATAACAGAATATAAACATGTACGCCAATTCAACCACGAATCTGCTTAACATTAGTTAATTTATATGAATTAACAAATTGATATGCATATATTTCATCTCCAATATTTACATTAAAAAAAATATATATTCATGAACAATAACAGAACGATGATTATCAGAAGTATATGTTTGTTACAGATTGCTCTGTTATAGTTTACCATGAGGCTTGTTTTACTGTAATATAATAACAAGAATTTAATTATTTTTCAAGAATAAAATTAATATTGTTAGCTATCACTCTGTCTTTATGATATTTTAAAATGTTATCAGAAATAATTTAACATTCTACTAAAACTGATCAATGCACATTGCAAACACGAATTTATCATAAATTATGATTAAATAAAAATCAGAACAAAATAATATAAAAAGGGATCTAGTAACTTTGTTGACATGCATGTGCAAAAACTGAAGATGGGTTGATAAAATATGTAAAAACGAGAACAATATGACAGTATTTTCCCGGAAATGACATATTTTTGCCCGAATGCGACCATGTTTAACAGGATATGATTAGAAATGGTTTTGCCAGAATGACATGCGGCTTCTGCGGGTCTTCTACCCGAACTAGACAGAAAAATCCATCTCGTTCTGGAGAGTGTCCTTTAATATTATGACGTCATAATATCCCAAGAGCGGGAGAGAAAATCCAATTTTCAAAGAACCCTCGAAACATTGGCTGAGTTTTTCGGACTGTATACTACTCGAACATGCCTTGAGCTTGCCCGAATGTGGTATAATTTTGCCCGAAAATGACACGATTTTGCCCGGATTTGAGGTGCTTTTCGCCCGAATATGGCCATTTTCAAATTTCATGGGGGCTCCCCGCCTCGTTCACATACTAATAGGAATATAACTGTGAGAAATGCTAGACTAGAGATTTGTGGAGTTTGATGTTACTAGATCCCTATATTATTTCTTTAGGTGGCTAAATAAAGATTGAAATTCAATTTTGTAATAATGATGAAAGAGTGAATTTCTAAAAAAAAAGTAATAATATTTGTTTGGGGCGCGGATAAAAAAAAATATGCTTCTTCCCACACCGGGAATCGAACCCGGGCCACGGCGGTGAGAGCGCCGGATCCTAACCACTAGACCATATGGGATTGCCACGTAAGTAATGAGATTACTATCGTAGTTATAATATGGCTCAGTAAAGTAACACTAGATGGCGCTAGATGTCAATGCGCTCTGTCTATATCAAGAGCGTGGATCAATTTAGGTACTTGTGCATGTTGCGTGTATTATTAGAGGAACAACCATCCATGACAATATTGAAAACATTGCTTTTTTTGTTTAATGTGATGACAAATAATTTGCTATTAGCCACCCTCCCCACTCATATGCCTAGTTTGGGCATGTTAGATTTTTTTTTTGGAGACTGAATGCGGCATTTTCATTTTGTTTTATATAATTAAATATTGTTTTATTGGGGGCGAGGGGGTACGGCGCCGGGTGTTGATTTTTGTTCTCAATATTCTCATTTCCATATAGTTGAGGATTGGTCAAACTAAACTTTAGTAACCAAAACCTGCACCATGAAAAATGCTCGACAAGTATAGAGTGGTGAAGTGTGATGTCATAAATGATGTCATAAACATTTTGTTTAGAATTTTCAAAGTTGGACTTCATTTTCAGAAAGAGCATAACAAATAATGTCCAAATTCCGAAAATCAAAGGAATAGGTTACGTATTGGCCGAGATATGCCCATCCGAATGATTTTTTTTGTCAATGGGCAATCTGTGTTATAGTGCACTGGAACCAGTGCACTATAAGTATAACACTGATTGCCTATTGAAGTAAAATTCATTCGGATGGGCATATCTCAGCCAATACGTAACCTATTCATTTGATTTTCGGTATTTGGACATTATTTGTTATGCTCTTTCTGAAAATGAAGTCCAAATTTGAAAATTCTAAAAAAGTGTTTTCATGACGTCATGGCTTCTGTATACAAACGACTAAGTAAAACCCTTCTTATCATTCAAAACTGAATAAGATGCTATGTAAAACTCATTGGTTTTTAGCAATGTTTTTGTTTTAAATAATGATTCAATAGAGATATCATCAACAACTTTTTAAAAACCTATTCAGATTTTTAAAAAAACATTTAAGCGGAGACACTTTTGAATAAAAATATATTTACGGATATTTCAGCCGTTTCTGAACCGATTTTGATAAAATAAAGTTTATTCTGTCATTAAAATTGTATGCTCTATCAAATTTGACAGTCAGTTTTTCATTATCTCTCAAATAATATTTTGTGAAGTGCCCTTCTCTACCAAAACTCAACTATCCCTTTAATAGAACTGAACATTTATTTTTAATTACTATTGAATTTGAAACATAGTGCTTAACTTCATGAGATTACCAAAAATGATATTTGAGACTTCAATCATTTACCTATTCAAACGAAAGATCACTCTGAATGATTTATAATTTTTTTTTTTATAGAATATAAAAACTGTTTACCTCGGGTAGTGAAAAAGGGGTCCATGATATTCTTTTCAGATTAATTGATTTTTTTACTAGAATTCAATCCGAAATATATCTTTATAATTTGAGAGACATTTGAAAAATCAAAACCAATTTCATTCTCCTGTTACTATAAGCCAAACTACAGGAAAAGGGAAATATTAAAGCCGTAAGTAATTTTGGTTGAATTTGAATAAGTTAATGGATCATTTTAAGTGTGAAAAAATAGCGGGGACAAAAAACCTGTCACAGAAAGAAACAACTACCACACATCATATTGCACATTCAGACAGCAAACATACACTGTTGCACTAACCAACAGTTAGAGGGCCCGGAAATGTGATGTTTGTTCTGAAATCAGGTGAATAAGAAGAATTAATCATGGGTGAAAATTAGAGCAGAAAACGGTATAGAGCAATACTAAATATGATAGGTTGAACTTTGTTCCGATCGTATCGTTTGTCATCCGCGCTGTCGATTGTGACGTCATTTGCAAGCAGCTGCCATTTTGATTTGTACAGGAACATTTCACAAAATTCGGTCCAATTTTCTTAATAGCAAAACAGTGTTATAAATATTTGTCTAATATTTGTTCATTCATTTATGAAATTTAACGAAGTAGAAGAAAATTGCTTTTAGCAACTTAAATGAGAAACAAGTGTACAAAACCAATGGCGAGTTGCTCATCAATGTTGTTATTGGCTGCAATTTCTAAATGATCGCTCATTTGATGATCAATAGGCATGACTCTTCCATTTCTTTTCCGATTATGTCAGATCAAATTATCACCAATTATTCCTCTCATTCTCCTTATACTATTCTATTAGACAATGAGTAAATCTGGGGGTGTATTCTGAAAACGGAGTTAAAATATTATATTGTATCTACATCATATCCATGTCACAAAAATATATTTCAGCAAACAGTTTAAGAATACCGATTTGGCTAAAATATTTTAGTGACTTAGATAAAATAAATTTTAGCTTAAAGGGATAGTTGAGTTTGGTAAAGAGAGTACAGTTTTGGTCAAACCTGCACCATTACATTACAAACTAATAGTTATAACTCCACCATGCTCAAAATAAATAACAAATTACAAATGACCAAGTAAAAAGCCCGTTATCATTTTTAAAAAGAGCTGTTAAAACTCAAGAGGGCACTCTCTAAACACTTATCGGTTTCAACCATTTTAAATAAAATATTGTGCATGTGATGTTTTGTTGAAATGGTGATTAGATAAAGAGATAATAAACAACTATTTTAAAACCACTTTTGTAAATTTCTCTGAAAATTGGAAGCATTTTAAAATTTGTTTAACGGCTGGTTGAAAATTATTGAATAATTGTGGGGCCCCACAATTATTACAAATGGTATTTGTTTATGGATATTTCAGCCATTTCTGAACCGATTTTGATCAAATAAAGTTTATTCTGTCATTACAATTGTATGGCTATGCTTTTTTGAATTTGACACTCAGTTTTTCATTATCTCATAAATTATTTTGTGAAGCGCCCTCTATAACGAAACTCAACTATCCCTTTAAAATCGTTTTCAGAATACACCCCTAGGCATGGAATTCCCTTTTAAAGAGATATAGTAACATTGTCAAAATTGGATGTGTATTAATTACCATGGAACAGCTTTTGTTTTCCAAATTTCGTTATAAAGATATGCAAGATTGAAGTGTTCAGATTTAATATCTTCTTGATATTTATTACTGTGTAAAAAGTCAGTGCAATGAGAAAACAATAACAACACTTGGCATTTTCGCTCATTACCCGGTCATATGACTATCATTTACTAAGATTTACCATGGCATTTTCACACATCTTTCAATGGACATATCAGATCACCGAAATTCTAGCACTCATTTTGCCAGATTTTGCAAAGTATGACAACAAAGTTACTAGATCTCTTTAACAAACCCTGACCTGTCCATGTAAGCATGTATGTCATTAAATTATTAAATTGAATGCATTCCTCTATAATTAATTGCTTATTAGTATACAGACATGTAAATAAGTTCAAGCCCAAGACAAGACAAGAATGAGATCCAGAAATCAAGTTCTTGAATAACCTTTGTTGTGTTCAGGACTTGTACAGCACGAGTTAACCACCGCTCACAAAAAAAACACAATTATTTTCTTGTTTTAGACTGTACAGAGCAAACTCCATCTAAATGTCATCATCTCCTCAAAGTTAATTGATATCTTCAAAATCTTTCTAGCTTCTCTTTTCCACATAGTAGGGGACTTTGGCAATGAAATTTCAGCAAAACCTGTCTAATGCCTGGGTCACAAATGCACCGGGTGCCACGCAATTTCCTACATACGGCAGATATTGTACGATTTAGGGAAGTTGGGATATCGTACATGGTATCTTTGTGCACCAGTCACATAACTACTTTAGGAGTAAAAGCAAAAGTGAATTGCATGGTTCTGGTGCTTACAATCTTAGTGCCTATACGGGTGCCTAACAGGACTCGTACGGACATCGCAAGATACTCATACGATAACATTTAAATCTTACAACTACCGTACGATTTGAGTGGCCCAAAATTCAGTTTATACAGATGATACACAATGTCTGTGCTTGGCCCGGGCGGTGCCCTTGCAGTGCTGACTACAAAGTGTCTACTGGCTTATAAACTCAGCGTTATAAAATTACATGACTTTGTACGAGGGAAAATGCTATGGTGACCACAGGATAGCCACGGCACCCGTGCAGCCGCTGTCAGATTCCTGTAAGATTTCCCTCAAATGTGGCATCGTACGGGCATTTTATACAGAATCAGAGCATGTGTGACCAAGGCATTATCAGGTCATATTTTTATTGCAGCCCAACTGAACTATGGTAGCCAACAAAAGTGATCCCCTGCAGAGAAAAACATTTCATGGAACCTTTCTATAAGGTAACTTGCATAGTACTGTGTCTACATTTCTTGTTTCCCTTAGGTGGTCCCTATACAGAGGTTTACTAAATATCAACTGTAAATTGTAGACTTCATAGCAAAGTTCAAGTTCGATAAAAGATCAGGCCATGCAAACACACCTCCAAGTTAGCTCATCTCTTTATAATCTCTCAGTTTTCTTTATCATGATCGAATGTTAGTTTTCAAATGTTATACAGTGGAACCTCTTTATAATGAGGTCCTTGGGACAATGAAAATTACCTTGTTATATCAGGTTTCTCATTATATCAGGGTAAAAAACAAAGAAATATAAAGAGCTGGGACCAGCAAAATTACCTCGTTATAAGAGGATTTTGCTATATCCGACCTCGTTATAACAAGGTTCCACTGTATAGCACAGTTAAGTACAAGACTCATTCTTAGAATGAGAGGCAGAAATCATCTTCCTTGCTTTGTCGTCTATGTTTTTCAGGATGGAGAAAGCGAGTGCGGAGGTCCCTCCATTACTCCTTCAAATTTCATCTCTTCAAAATCTCTCTCCAGGACAAGTTTAGAATGATGAAGTTCTGATAATCAAGTTCCTTGCGTTGCTGTTTGTGTCGTGTTCAGGCCGTGTAAAGCGAGGTCCGTCCATCGATCCTCAAGGTTTTTCTCTCCGTCTTCCTTTGCTCCATGGTTGACATGAGGAACCTGCAGAGTTGGATAAGGAAATCAAGATTTTTGGTCAACACATTCCCTTCGGAATTATGAAATCCCCATTGACTTTGTAGTTTGTACATAGCCCACTCTGTTCCCGTAGGCAAGGGGTTAATTACCTTCGATAGTAAAACTTTTCTTATTGTTGAACTCTGTTATCTAATCACTGAAGTTTCAAACAAATTAAGCAACGTACATTAATTGTAAGACTTTCCTTTAAAATCAGGAAATCTTAACATGTCTTTAACATAAGTAAAAGGAAACAAAAGATTTGAGTGGCCACAAGATCGGATTCAATTTTTCTTGATATGATTTAGCATTTTCCCAAACTTCAAAAACACAAAGAGTGTCTATGCACAGCCTGCTACACACAGTGGGTGATTTCAAGTATGGTGTTTAAGGCCGGTGTTAGTGTTTATTAAACACAAACATCGGCCTTAAACACCATACTTGAGAATAAATTGAGATGACTTAGGGTTAGGATGGTGTATAGTGACATTGTGTGATTGCAAATATGGTATTTAAGGTCGGTGTTAGTGTTTAATAAACACTAGCCTTAAACACCATACTTGAAATCACCCAATGAATTTATAGTGTATGTATACATGATGTATACATGTATGTACAGTGTAGGCTACCCAACAATTATTTGGACACCCTGAAAAATAGGAAACTAACTATTTTGATAATTTTTCAAAAATGGTCTTATATTTTATCTTGATTTCAACAAAGCAGCATCTAATAAACACATACAATGAATTTTAGGCAGCTTTTTACCAAACATTTTCTTCAAAATTTGTTCTAGCATCATTTAAATTAAAGTGATTTTGTCAAGGTGTACAAATAATTCTTGGTTTCACTGTATGTATGTAGCTTGTAGGCTGTAGCCCGAGTCGTTTGACAAAGGCCTGTCCAGAATATTACCCCAACAAATTTTCATGAGTGATTTTATTAAAGGAACTCAAGAATACAACGTACTTTGGCACTTATTCCATAGTTGATGACTTGTAAACTAGGTCTGCCAAAAAAAAATCCATGAAAATAAGCAGTGATTTTAGCCTAATTTTCTGATACCAAATCTCACTTTTAGGGTCCAAAATCAGCAGCGTGATTGACAATTCATCGGCTTACATCATCTACAGAATTTAGAGAGGCGTCGTGTACGGGCGAAGTTCTTTAGATGACGTCACATTTTGGCGATTTAAAAGGGGCATTCCCAGGACAATTATATATTTACTAATTACCCCAAAATTGATTGATTTCATGGTAAATGACTGCCAAATTCTTTTTCTTGATGAAAAATTACTCAAAGAGAGCCTAATTGTGAAAATTAGGCCATCTAGACACTACAGGTAGTTCCTTTAACTTTCGTTGTTTTCTTAGCCTGTAACAATGATGGTTACCTGATCCTGTGGTACTTCGATGTCATCATTAGGAAGCTTGTCATTTCTCCACTGGTCATCGACGATGTCCAGCAGTCTTCCCTCCCTCATCACTTCTGAATCCATTGTCTCCTAGTGTGGTCAAGGCCGCTAGCAGAGAGGAAAACATAAGAGAGGCGTTGAATTAAAATTCATTCATTTAGCTTAATTTTTTTAATGTTTTTATCTAAAGACCTATTTTACTTTGCATTTTGATACTCATAGACATTACAGGGGGAAAATTAACATTAACTTTTTCGGGGGCTACTTTACATTGCAAGTCGCAAGGTAGACTCCATGAAAATAGCACTCTTTTGTTTGTTTTGCATTGAACTCTTTGTTGATTTGTTTCTTTGATTTTCCAGGGCTCTTTCAGGGCATTTCAGGGGCTTAATAGTTAGACCTTAGTCGCCCTGAGCCCCTGTAGCTGTGAATTTGTTTTTGTCTCACTGAGACATTACTAACCTAACCAGGCGCCGTACGTAGTATGGCGCCTGGCATACTGAGGTGTGTATACCGTGATGGTAACACTTTATAGGCTTTAACGGCAAACACATTTATAAAAAAAAACACAATATCATACTTTAAATAACATATCTCGGTTCATACTTACGAATTATGTTATGCATGGGCATCAATGATCCAAATCGTAAAATGTCTGATGCTCCATTCGTTTTATTTATACTGAAATTTACTATAAAACTGGCAAGATTACAGAAGTGACAAAAATGGTTTCCGAATTTGTTCGCTGCATGCAATATCAGGTGATCAAAAACTTGTCGGCAATGCACCCCTGTACTACGTACCATACATGTGACTACGGTACATACAGTCCCTGGCTTATTGTATTAGTCAACCGATCGCCCCGCGCATGCGCTATGCATTGCCGACGAGTTTTCGGTCACCTGACATTGCATGCAGCGAACAAAGACGAAGGAAATAACAGTCATCATCATCATCATCATCAATTTGAGGTAAGTTATCATTCTTTTGCAACAAATTAAATAGCAAGCAAGGTAGGTTGAAGGTTTAATTCATGTCTAGAACTAAAAAAATAATAATAATAATAGATGTAAAGTTCTTGAAACCACCCGTCGCAAAATTTCTCCAAATTTGTTAACGTCTCGTCTTCACAGCGCCGTCCTACGGACGGCGCTGATCCGCTGATCACAGTTAAGACATTACCAGACTGTGCTTCAAGTACAAGGAAATTGTGTAATGTGCATTTTTGATCTTTTAGAGGAAAAATAAGAGGCATTGCATGACAATTCATTTTAATCCCTGTTTTAATGCTGCCCTGGTTTCATTTGGGCATCGACTTTGTCTTCAGAAGTTCAGTTCTAGTTTATCTGGACTTGTACACATCTACAATGTATTGTAAATGGTCCTGATAGGACCATTTACTGCTCACAGTGGTAAAAATCTACGGGACACAATTTGAACTACAAACAGAGAGAAAAGAACAGCATATCTAAAGTAAAAAATTGCATACCTAGATTGAAGCTGATTTTATGATTTATTGTACAAAATTTCATTTTCAAAATGATAAGTCATACTTACAAAAATCGTCATATAAGTTCCATTTCTTTCTCTTCCTGCTCGATGTCCCATCGTAAACAAAGAAAGCCCGCCCGCAACATGCGGAGGCCGCTTATTATTGTCCAAAACAAGCCAACTCGCGATCTGCAAGCATGCCCGCCGTATCCGATTTCGGATACGCCGTATCAGAATTCGGATACGCCGTGTCAGAATTCGGATACGGTAACACGTGTGGTGTGGGAAGCTTGCGGGAAATACATGAAGGTCATCCAGATAGCAGCAACACTTTCGAGAGGGATCACGACTGAGATTTTCTCAGTCTTTTTATTTTCCAAAACTGCAGATTTTCCATTTTTTTCGACATTTGAAGAATAATTTGGACCATTTTGGTAAGTTCATATAACACTTGTATCATTTTTAGGGCCAGTCATGATTGATTTTGTTGAATTTAAGATAAGAATTTTGTGTGAAATTTTGACAAACTTTTTTTGTACTGTCCCACATTGTTCCCGTATAGCGCAGCATTACAATGTAGTGTTGTGTGGACTTGTACAAGACCGTTTCAGAGATGGTTCAACGATTGATGAGTCTATTGGCTATTGCCATACTGTCTTGAATTGGTAAAATTCCTCAGCAAATAATATGAGACAATGGACATATTATTTCTTTTTTACATTATTGATTATAAAATTAAAATGTAATGTGAAAATTTTCATTTTCATTTGAATTTTTATGACGTTTTTGTTTTAATATATACAAATATCATATTAATTGTTAACTTCATATAATCATTTTTTCCCAAATAAATAACCAAATAAAACCAAAAGTAACAACAATATCATAAATATAGGAAATACAATTAAAAACATAGACTAATTATATAAAAGTAAATCAGCATCACCAACACGTTTTGCAACGTGTGGGACTGTGCGTAATAATTCATATTATTCGAGCCCCATCATTCGATGATTGACTTACCAGAATATCACACCATGAAGCTAAATCACTGATAAATATCACACGTACCAATTCAATGAATTATATGTAACACTGTTGTTTAGTAGTGTCTAGATCAGGCCCATTATATTTTTCAATTTTTTCCTCCACACAATTTGGATTTTGTTCGCGATGAAACCTTTTACCTGTACAGTTTTTGTCGTTGAGGGCGACAATCTTCTTATTTTGATGGGGAGCTTAGTCTAGTCACTTGCCTCCCAAAAAATGATTTAACCAAAAAAATAAGGGTGAAATCTTTTAATTTAAAGAATGTCATAAATGCATAAGACCTAGTGTTTCCCAATAACATGTGTAACCCCATTCAGTCCGACCACCAACGCCACTGCTCGGGCGTTTACTTGCATTGCATTGTGTGTGTGCACTGGCCGTACCAAGGATTTTTCAAGGGGGGCGAGTCATTTCGGCGAACACAATTTTTCGAGGAGGGGGGGGGGGGGGGGGGGGGTTTCGGTCAAAAATGTTCGAGAGGGGGAGTCTGTCAAGAATTTTCTAGGGGAGGGGGTGTCGGTCAAAATGTTTTGAGGGGGGGGGTGTCCGTCATGAATTTTCGAGGGGGGTGGGTGTTGGTCAACATTTTTGAGGGGGGGGGGGTCCATCTCGGGGGGGTGTCCGTAGACATTTTTTGAAGCCTGTGACCAGATATCCGTTGAAAATGTTCGAGCTTGAGACCGAGACCACTGCTTAAGTTACGCTTCGGGGGTCGAGACCATTGATTATGATGGTCGAGACTGCTAAAAAGTGGTCTCGAGAACTTTTACAAATGGTAAATGGGTGAGGATTTTGAACCCCCCAGTGGCGGATCTACGGGGTTTAACCCCCCCCCCCCCCCCCCCCACCCCCTTGGGCTGCCAAGTGAAACTGTGATGTGCATAGAAAAACGCCATCATGTGTCCAGGACCCACACAGTATCCACATCGTCATTTGGTCAAAACCCCCCCCCCCCCCCCCTTAGCAAAAAGCTAGATCCGCCCCTGAAGTGCAAATATTGTGAGAAGATATTCAACTCATCTGGTAACTTAACCAAACACATGATAACTCTGGATATAACTGTGTATTAAACTGTTACTTGGTTCAAAAATAGTTATCATGCACTGCTTTTTATGCATGGTCCTCCATTGTGTTAGTAGATGCCAGGAAAACATCACTTACGGGGGGTACAAAATAGCCAAAAAATCGCCGCTTCAAACCCCCCCCCCCCCCCCCTTCCCAAAAAGCTAGATCCGCCCCTGCCCCCCCCCCCCCCCCCTTTGGGTAATTTTTGTATCAAAGGGAGGAAGGG
>JBAMJV010002669.1:0-10000 GCA_037951105.1 Echinarachnius parma
CACATTTTAAAACTTATTATTTCATTTCAGACGATGATAAACTCACCGAATATTACAAATGAAAAAACAGCTATCCGTATTATATTTGTATTTACCGAATATTTTTGTTATTATATTATCGCATTAAAACAAGCATAATAAAGTTCTTTGAACACGGGCTTTAAATAGTAAGACATACTCCGATGCATGTTTTCTAAGGAAACTACATTGTAAATCTCAGAGGGATATTATTGATTTTCAGTCAAAGGTCAAAGGTCTACACAAATGACACAAAGACGAACTTCCTGTTCTTTCATGGAGTATTAAAGGGGAGTGCCTCCTTCACTACGTGTGCATTGAAGGATGAAAGGTGCTATTATTAGTTTAATCGCTCCTACATTTCACAAAACAAGTACCAATTTAACTTAGCTTGCAGCTATCGTATTTTATGAAATAAGGATAAAAGTAAAGATGACCCCTCTCACATGATGATAATTATGACTATAATGATGGTGAAGATGATGATAATAATGATGATGATGATAATGATGATGATGATAATGATGATGATGATAATGATGACTATTAGTATTATCGTTATTATTATCATTTTTATGATTATTATCATAGCAATCTTCCCGATTAAATGTGTATGAGGAATAATTCCCTTTAATGCAGCTCTTCACATATCACTAAACAAGAAACAATTTCTCATCGCTTTCGTCTGTCATATTTTACAAAATAAGGATACAAGTAAGAATAGCTTTTCCCGCCCCACTCATCCCCCCCCCCCCCTACATGACAACAACGATGATGATTATTATTATTATCATTATTATTATTAGTATTATTATTATTAGAATCCGGTCTCTGCAAGTCGGTGTGTACACATAAGACGGTGTGTTTATCTGGGCCGTACAAGAATCCGGTCTCTGCAAGTCGGTGTGTACACATTAGACGGTGTGTGTATCTGGGCCGCACAAGAATCCGGTCTCTGCAAGACGGTGTGTACACATTTTATAGGTGGTGTGTGTCGTATATATATTTGGATTATGCGTGACGCGAATAACTGCCGCTTAAATACAGATAAATACATAAAGATAGTCGATATATGATTAAATAGTCAATGTCTTTTATATAAAGTGACCAAGAATAACGCAAAGATTATGATTATTTACGGAGAAAAAACATCATTACATAATATATTTAATGGGACCGAGTGTGTGCATCTGGGCAGCACAAGAATCCGGTCTCTGCAAGTCGGTTTGTACACATTTTATAGGCGGAGCAGCCGGAGTGTGTGTGTCGTATACATATTTGGGTCATGTGTGACGCAGATAACTGCCGCGTAAAGACAGACAAATACATAAAGATAGTAGATATATTATTCACGAGTCAATGACTTATAAATTGACCAAGAATGACGCAAAAATTATCATTATTTACGGAGAAAATACAATTTCATTACATAACAGAATTGATATAGGCCGCACAAGAATCCGGTCTCGGCAAGTCGGTGTTTACACATTATCACTGACCTCTACATTGCACATTATACGGTGTATGTGTATAAACGTGTTTATTATTTACGTTAATTCAAATTCAAATTACTCTTACTATATAGTATAACAATAAGTATCATTACAGGGGTAATTATATACATGTAATTGCATTAAAGCGCTTATAGATGATTAACAATCAATAATATTAGGCGCTATCATATTTGTGATATGCGCTATATAAAAAACTGTGTAGAACTACCGCTTAAATATAAATACATAAATTAACATAGTCGATATCTGATTCAAGAGTCAATATCCTTTAAATTGACCAAGATGACGCGGAAATTATCATTATATACGGAGAAAATATATGATTAATTATCATATGGACGCACAAACATCTTCGCGAGCAGCGAAAAAATAACATTGATACTCTTCCGACGATATAACAACGATTTCAGTATTACTACACAATTAACTAGCTATATTTCAGTCGTGATCGTTAGTTTACTGACTTCATTATGAGTATTACACGTAATCAGAAAGGATGTACGAGGGTGTTTCACAAAGCACCTGTCGTCACGACAAATGCCATTTCTATGACAAATTTCCATTTCTATGACAAATTTCCATTTCTATGACAAATTTGTCATCGATGACAAATATCCATTTCAGAAAGCTTTTAAAGGACTTGTCGTCACGACAAATTTGTCGTCACGACAAATTTGTCATAGTTATCTGTCATAGGCCCCGTTGCAGAAAGAGTTACGATCGATCGTAAGTCCCAAAATTGATCGTAAATGGCCTTACTTACGACCAATCCAAGATTTACGATCAATCCTGTTGCAGAAAGAAGTTACGATCGATATTGACCGTAACTATTGGTCGTAAGTTTTAAAATTGATCGTAACTTTAACAGGTGATTTTTCTTTGGCGTAACTTACGATTAATTATTCACAAGGCACAAACATGGGCAAACATACCAACATACACACTCATTCAAGCACATAAATACAGATAAAACTCATCCTCATAAAACAGATAATCATACAGTGTTACACACTGATTCATAATTTCATACATACATGCATACAATACAGACTATACACATATATACATACATAAACACACACACACACAGACACACACAAACATCCAGTCAAACTTTTCTCAGAAGCCACTTTTCTATACCAGCAAACTAATTACAGTGGTAACTTTTCTTGTTACTCTGCAATGGTCATTATACACCGTGTCCCAGAAAAAACGAAACCCGGTTTCATGGCAGAAATTTTCTGTCATAATGAATAATTTAATTGATGATATATATATGCCTGGAAAGCTCTTTGTCTCTTCTTTCATTTGATGTGCAACTTATGGCACATACTTCAAGCATGACTGAATTAGAACAATGGAAAGTGGTGTTACCAATATTCAATTTGCACGCATAAATTTGAAGTTTGGGTGAGTTTTAAGAGTTGTAAACGTACTTATTTTTAAAAAGGACAAACACCACATAAAAGTTCATATTTTTATCTTTTACATGACACCTCATGCTCAAAAAATAAATGATTTATGCCAGAGAACGAGTACAATGAAAACATGCCTGATTTCTGCCCGAATGAGTCAAAGTTGAGTAAGAAGTCGCTCAGCTTTCCTGACTAGCAGCTGACAATGGACTTTGATGCATGAGTGAATTTACACAAACATGGGGATCAGGAAACAGGCTAGATCAGGAAAGTTACTCATTTGGGCTGGAATCAAGCATGTTTTCATTGTATTCGTTCTCTGGCATATATAATTTATTTGTTAATCATGAGGTGTCATATAAAAGATAAAATTATGAATTTTCATGCGGTGTCTGTCCTTTTTCAAAATAAGTACGTTTACTACTCTTAAAACTCTCCCCAAAACCTCACCCAAACTTGCAATTTCTGCGCGCAAATTGAATTTTGGTAACACCACTTTCTGTCGTTCTAATTCAGTCATGCGTGAATTATGTGCCATAAGTTGTATATCAAATAAAAGAAGAGACACATAGCTTTTCAGACATATATATATCATCAAGGAAATTATTCATTATAACATACAATTTCTGCCATGAAACCCGGTTTCGTTTTTTCTGGGACACGGTGTACAGTACTAAGGTTTTACTATATTAAATCGTAAAGGCCTGTATTGAAACAAAGGGTAATGCTTTACTTGACTGAGAATAAAAAAGGCCAACAAAGTGCATGTATTTTTATTCTTAAAATTTTTAATCCAAAAAGAGTACACAACACATGACTTTCGATTCATTCCATCAAATAGAATGTTATTATTTTGTAGTGAAATGAATACATTCTCTAGTGACTATGCCAGTCCTTTACTCCTTTTCCCCCAATTAATAATAATTGTGGCTACTTAAATGTAGCGCACGCATAGGCGTACCCAGAGGGGGGGGGGGGGGGTTTAGGGGGTTTAACCCCCCCCCCCTTTGACCGAAAATGACTGTTTTTTTTTTTCTTCAAATTTTAAATGGTCTCGAGACAAAATTTAAGCGGTCGAGTGGTCTTGGCCTCGAAAACTGCAAAAAAGCGTAGTCTCAGCTTCGAAAATGGTTGATCTCCGCATTGAAAATTGTCTACGACTTCCTGGCTACCCCCCCCCCCCCCCCCACGGCGCTCCCGTTGCATCACCCCAGTCAGCTCAAAAAGTGCACATTGTCCACTTCCTGGGGACGATTCCAGCTAGGCAACCTCCAAGGTGCAGACATGGCTACGTAACTCCTTTCCATCCTTCCGGGTGACATACCTTGGGCTCGAATTTGGGACCTCACATTGGAAGGCACACGCTCTACCAATCTTGCCACACCGTCTTGCTCTGTCATCCTTCTCCAGCTTGGGCGGATCCCGTCTGTCGTCGTCTTCTATCTGCTAGCTAGCTCCGCAAATCCAGGCTGCTTGATGAGCTGAAATATAATACATAACATGAAAATAAAAAATAGAGTATACTTAGTCTTGTTACCTAAACTATATTCAATGACACACAGTTTCATCATTCAGATTAATAATTTTGTTCCCACAGTCAATGTCTTGGACATACCTATCACCTTGAAATGTCACAGTACAAGCTGTCACAGCTCTAGATAAAAATAATACTAATTAAAACCATTTGTTTTGGTCACATCACAGGCTATCCAATCCATGCTCACCTGCAAACTGGAATGTTCAAGAGATAAGTAATCAATTACATTTTATAAACCAGCATTCTATTTTAAACGAGCCCAAAGAGACGAATTAAGTCATGTACATGTTAGCCCGTTGACTTTGTAAAGAATGCCATACTAATAAAACATTTTAATTTTGAGCAACAAAATCATTTTTTAAATTATCTTTTAGCAAGTGACCTACTTAACCCATAATTATTTCATGCTAACTGAACTACAAACTAACGTCATAAGTATCAAAGAAAAATAAAAGCTTCAATATTTGTTTAAAAAAGCATTTTGTGTAAGATCGTCAAGTTCTCACCTATCCCATTGCTGTGGCTTGGCCTGGGGGCAACACCAGTGGCTCGACAGCTTACTCCAAGGCAAATGGCTCCAGCATGTCCTCCTCTCTCTTTCGCTTTCCTCCTTTCATCAGCCTGTCCATTCTGGTGATTTCTTCTGTGATTATTCTGCCTCTCTCCCACTTGTTGTTATGACTATATGGCTGTATACCACTGTGGAATTGTACAGTAAAAGAGTGCAAATTACCACATAAATTTGAACACATGACTGAGACTGCATCAGTGCATGGACTCACAGGAGCTAGGAGGCTAATTTTGTAATTTGGTCCTCCATAATATTTAATGTTATACGATATTACCTGCCAGTAAATTCTCATGCATTGAGAACATACACATTTTGGCGCTAATGTGGTTGCGTACCCTTTGTTTTTTCTTTCTTTTCCAACGCCTTATTTGTCTTTAAACTCAACTAAATTAGTTTTACTCACTGCGCTTTGTCCTTATCCCTCAATGGTCTGTTGTAATATTTTGGTCAACATTTAAGCCCTTTTTTGGCAACTTTAATCGATGGCTTTGAAAGCGTCGCGGCACCAGCTTCGCGGTCGCAAAAATCGAAATAGCAGGACTTCACGGGCGCAGGAGTAGTACTCTCTCCACGTTCATGTCACCGGTAGCTAACGGCATAGCTGCTCGCGAAGTCCCGCTATTTCAATTTTTGCGACCGCAAAGCTAGTGCCGTTGCGGCAAAAACCCATTGATTAAAGTCGCCCAAAAGAGGGCTTAAATGTTGACCAAAATATTACAACAGACCATCGAGGGATAAGGTCAAAGTGCAGTGAGTAATATAATATAATACAAACTAATTTAGTTGAGTTTAAAGACGAATGAAGCGTTGGAAAAAACCCAAAAAAGGAGTACGAAACCACATAAGCGCCCAAATTTCATCTTTGCATTGCTCTTGATGGCCATGGCATGTATACCTTTTTTAAAATTTTGTATTTCAGTTTTGCTTTAAAAGTTTAACTTATTTTTTACACATATTCATAAGACAATTTGTCATACATGTATTTGGCAAATATTTGAAAGATAGACCATATATCAAATACAACATCTACAAATAATTAATTAAAACAGGTTTCATAGATGTCTCTGATGTTCAGGTACAATTTTTCCTATTCCCATATAAAAATGAGTTCACAAATCACAGAAACAGTTTCGAGTTTGGAAATGGTATATGGATACTATGTACTAACATGGATTTCAACACATGGGGTAACATTGTAATAATATACGTTGCGAATCTGCATTCGAGATACCATTATGCTAGCATAATGACGATTCTATACAAAATGAGCAACAGTTAAGATCATTACATAGCAACATAATAAGGTAAGTTTACACTACATATCAATGCCGATTAATTTATCTTTGTAAAAGGTGTAAAATGTGTACTTACCGCTCACCACTCGAAGCAGGCTAGGACTGGATAGATTTGTCTGCCGCGTCTCATATCATAATAACAAGCCAAATTCCGCGGGAAATACGCTGAATTTCGCGGTAATGGGTCGTTGTCTTTATCCCAGCCGTGTTGAATTATGTTTTAAATGGCATTTTCTAAAGAAATCGAGCGCAAGTCAAATGCACTTACGGTTGAATTTAAACCTCCTCTCTGCAACGGACATTTGAAATTGATATAAACTAACGACTCAATAAATCGACTGTAAAGTTACGACCGATATTCTTTCTGCAACGGGGCCATAGCCCTATACCCTACGACAAATCCAAAAAAGCTATGACATCTGAAAATGGCTGCACACATGATGTTGTTAGTGAGCAGGATCGGTCAAGAAATACAAAAAAAAAACTATGGCTCTTTGGAAATAGGCATCTAATTTTCTCTAAATATAGGTTGATCTCAAACCTATGTTATGTAGAATACATTGATACACAACATATCATGATTTTGGGAATGGAAAAGTGTGCATATGAAGAAAATATTTTATCAGAGTTCGTTGCAAATTTGAGTTCACCATATACCTTCCAAGAGCCAGTTTCATTGTATCTTGCCAGATAATGCTCTAATTTTTAGAGATTTTTCCTCCTAATCTCTTAGAGCTTATGAAAGCAATGTTTTGCTTGGGTTTCATTGTCCTATAACTATTCATTTGAGGTAGGCTGACAATTATAGTATACAAGACGATTCTTTATCCTCTTTGATGTGGTCAGCTTTTAGTGAGGCCAAATATCGGGGAAATGTGGTGTGTGATAGGTTGTATGTGTTGTTGATGCAAACGGGTGCGGTTCGTTATTCCGAAGGTTCGTTATTCCGAAGGTTCGTTATTCCGAACACGTAAATTTCCTATACCTGAGTGTTCGTTAATCCGAAAATGAAATAGGGTTCGTTAATCCGAACATTTGTTGCATTATTCCGAAGGTTCGTTATTCCGAAGGTTCGTTATTCCTAAAATGAAATTGGGTTCGTTATTCCGAAGGTTCGTTATTCCGAAGGTCCGTTATTCCGAGGGTTCGTTATTCCGAAGGTTCGCTATTCCTAATATGAAATCGGGTTCGTTAATCCGAAAATGAATTTGGGTTTGTTATAATGCTATAATTTCATATAAAGAGATAAAATAAACTTAAATGTTTGATTGGAGGGAAAGGGGGAGGGGTATGCTTAATGCAGGCTGTAAATTAAATAAACAAAACACAAACTATAGTATTATATTTAATTTTCGGAATAACGAACCCGATTTTATTTTCGGATCAACGAACCTTCGGAATAACGAACCTTCGGAATAACGAACCTTCGGAATAACGAACCCGATTTTATTTTCGGATCAACGAACCTTCGGAATAACGAACCTTCGGAATAACGAACCTTCGGAATAACGAACCTTCGGAATAACGAACCTTCGGAATAACGAACCTTTGGAATAACTGAACCTTCGGAATAACGAACCTTCGGAATAACGGACTGTAACCGATGCAAACACATACGGTGGTCACCAGCACCCAATACAAGGTTCACTAATAGAAATAATACAGTACAACGATTGAATAAAAGGAATGTCCGCACAAGTGATATAGAATTTGGTTGACGTCATTATTAAAGTGTATAAAACAAATGTCCAAAAGATGTATTGCACGTGAATAATTAAAGTCCATGGTAATTAATTTGAGCATTCAGTTGGCCTGAATGAAATGCGTGTCCGCGGAAGAGATGAGAACGAGAGTTCGATGATGATGAAGGTGATGAACGCGAAGACGCGTGAAGAAAAGGCCGATATATCATTTCAGTCCCATGGATGAACCAGCACACACGATGTGGAGCGAAGGCGTGGCGATGACTCCGACGTGTGCCGTGGAGAGATGAGCGAGGCCTGGAAGTCTGAAGGTGTGGTGCTTACACGTGTCCATGTAGACAAAAACGAAAATGGCGATCAAAAGAATTGTAGGAAGTTTTGCATGCAGAAAAGTGTCATCTCTGCGAGAGGAGAAAGATTTATAAAAGGTCCGAATAGCTCGGTGGATGAAGAGGTTGATGAAAAGGTGATGGCTTAACGCCCCATGTTGGTCGGCGGACTCTCCCCTATTATAGGTGTGTGAGTGAGGCATGGATTGTAGCCCCGTTTACAATCCATGGTTGTCGATGCCCATGTGAGTCAGATGGTAACTGCACATGGTGATGTCAAAGAGGAGGTAGAAGGCAAAGGTGTTCTTTGGATGAGCGGTAGAAAGAGAGTAGTAATGTTTTGCCAAAAGTCAATGTTCCTGACATGAAGAGAGCTTGGAACAAAGAGACAGTTATCTGGGCGAAAGTAAACGCTAGGCCAGAGTAAGGTAGTGGTTCCAAGTTGTTTTGTTAACATCGGTCTAGCTTTTACCAAGCTGGTATCGATGGTTTGTTGTACATGTATGGCTAGTCTGA
Source organism: Echinarachnius parma (assembly GCA_037951105.1). NCBI lineage: Eukaryota > Metazoa > Echinodermata > Echinoidea > Clypeasteroida > Echinarachniidae > Echinarachnius > Echinarachnius parma. Next base: position 8,899 of record JBAMJV010002669.1, read on the forward strand.
TGTTCAGACTGTGAAGCGAGTCCCTATAAGCTCATCCCATCCAGTTATGTCCTGAGGTTGCACAGCAGTGGCCAGTATCTGCAGATGAAGAAAAAATAAACAAAATAGTGCCCATTAAATGCAATCAGCAGACAAAGGAAAGAGCGAGCTCAACATTTTGCATGTTAACTATGCAATTCATAAAGATATCACCCTGCCGCTTTATTAATTTTAGTCTAGCATATCTTGGAAGACTGTATGGAATGATCAAGTAAACTGCTAATGACCTTGGATATTATCCAAGAAATTGCTCATTATCATAATCTCCTACAGTTCACAATATTTTTTTCATAGAATAAATTATGAAAAATTACTTTAAACACTGTAATTAAATATAGGCAAATAATTTGTGGACACTTGTCAATGATTGGTTTAACTAAAAATAATTATTATTAAACAAAATAACAAACAAGCTACAAAATAAAAAATTTAACAACAGAAAAAGCAAATAAGGAACAGGGTTGTATAAAGTGAATGATAATCTTTGTTAAATTCAACTATGATTTAACCAGGGGCGTCGATCCGTTTTTGATATTGGGGGGGCGAAATTTGAAGAAGAAAAATCCAGAGTGACCACTGAGACCGAGCGGGGGAGGGTGTGGGAGGGGGAGACCCCCTCCCACCTTGGGAGCTTTTGTATTTTGGGGCGTGAAATTGTGCAATTTGGTGCACACCTGAGACAGAAATTTTACGTAATATGAAGTATATAAGTATGGAACCAAACATACATTATGACAAAGGGAGGTGGACAATCTTCACCACTTTCAAATGTTGGGGGACATGATAATTATTCCAATATGATTTACGTTCAGCGCGTATGGACCGAATTGACTGAAAGTTATATTTCAGATTATTTTATCTTCTGTGAAGGTGGGCTAAGTTTCCGTAACCGAATACGTGTATAGATGAGGGTTTAAATAACTTCGTTTGAGGTGTGCGTTTGAGAAAAAAATTACACTGCCCAACACATTTCGAAATATGAGTTCCCGCAACCCAAATGAAACTGTATGCGCGCGAAGCGCGCCGCAAAAACGAGATTTACAGTCCTTTTCAAACTAGAAAA
>JBAMJV010002669.1:15000-52500 GCA_037951105.1 Echinarachnius parma
TAACAATTAACATTGTGTATTAGGCCCCACCACTGCATGCTATACCATTATAACATATAAACCTAACCCTTATTTAGTGGCTATACTCGTGGCATATCAATTTATAATAATATTAAAATGATTAATTATTAGCATAATTTAGGCTGGCGTTCTGCAAACTCACGACAGCGACACAAAGGTCAAAGTCTTTGACAAGGGCAAGGCTTGTAATTGTAGACCAGAGACAGTCTACCATATCATGGCTGCAAGTTATGACAAAGAAAGGTGTTAAATTTTAGAGTTTAGTCTTACTCGAGTAAGATCAAGGGCAAGGACAAGGTCAAGGAGTGAAGGAGGTTTAATGTTATTTCGCGTTTATAGCCAGGGAGACGGGGTTTTGGACATAGTAGCCACCGCAGAGTTTCGGCGGGGTGCGATCTCGATAACCGCTCTAGTGCAATTCACGCAATAATTCTCGTGAAACAAATCGAAGGGTTTCATTGAAATATAACAATTTTCTACATAGTTTGTCAACAAATAATATGTAAGGTTAATAACAATGACATATAATAGCTGAATAACATAGCATGCAAACTCACAATCACACATTAAACACAAAATAAGATAAAAACTTACGGCCATCATTTGGTTCTTGCACTTGCAGGCTTCTTGCTGTATTGGCAGATTATAGATTCAGGCTCGTCCATAATTAGATTAAAACAATTATTTTCGATGACAAGTTGTCATGAGCTTCGTGAAACGCATTTTTATGGACGATGACAACTTGTCATGATGACAATTGAAATTTGTCATGATGACAAATTTGTCATGATGACAAATAATTTCTTTGTGAAACACCCTCAGCTCCGGATGCGATGTATGGTACACTTACGTACACATATTATGGTCCACATAATGTACCTTTGGAACATTTCCGGGCCTACTATAGGTCCATGCATTGCATAATACACACATTCCTAACTGTCGCGCCCGGTCCGCATAATACACGTTTAGAACATTTCCGGTCCCTGAAAGTACGGTCTAAATTGTGCCCGCGACCGGTCCCTGAAATTCACCCGTGGTGCGTGTGTGTGTGTGTGCGTGTGTGCGTGTGTGCGTGTGTGTGTGTGTGTGTGTGTGTGTGTGTGTGTGTGTGTGTGTGTGTGTGTGTGTGTGTGTGTGTGTGTGTGTGTGTGTGTGTGTGTGTGTGTGTGTGTGTGTGTGTGTGTGTTTATTGGAGCGATGGAGTGGTGCAGTTGGAATCAGTTACCTGTTAAGTATAATTATGTAAAGTAGTTATTGGAAGACTTTGTAACCAATCATGACTGTTAGCCAGGTTAAGACGTCAACGGATAATGATGATCAAGTAGTCACGAATGGATTACACGACAAACGTGACATTATCAAATCCATGAAGTTGAAGTGCGGCGAACGTGATTATTGTTATGTGTGCTATGCCTAGATGCAAGTGTACATGCATGACTTGTATTAGGTTCATAATTAGCTGTGTTATTTTCTTTTGCCAATGGAAGGCACAGTTCTTTGTCACATGTTGTGTGTGTCACGACTGGATGATAACATCTATCTTTATATTCATTACTTCAAACAAAAAATCCAGTTTGGCGTCTAAATTGGCTCACCAAGTGCGCTACATGAACACAATGTCTGTTGTCTTTAGGTTTCATTCGGTTAAAATATATTTGTTGTCACCTATCCCCCTACCCCCGTCACAAAACCCTCGACACGCTGCTGGGTTGGTCGCTTCGAACTCTTGCCGAAGATGGTCGAAATGATGTCATAACCAGTCAATAATATAATTTTACTCTGGAGAGTTTTCGAAGAGGTGGGGGATTAACAACATGAAGAAAATTAATTGCTAAAATGTTTCGAAATATACAAAAAACATTTAGGTCAAACAGTTTTTAGCTCAAAGTTTCTAGATCCCCTTAGAAAAAAACGATTGAACTTTAAACATTGACATATTTTCGCATAACTCAAAAAACCTATTAAAGGTATATTGAAATAGTACGCGATAATTCTCGTATTATGTGTTGTATTGCATCAATATTAAAGGATTTCTCGGTCAATTTCGTAAGTTGGCCACACGAATTCATTTTGTGTGCATTCAATTTCGCCGATTTTGTCACCGCAGCTGTATTTTGCAGTTCAAATTCGTTTTTTAGCATTCGAATTCTATAACGATCATTCGAAAACATTTTGTTTGCATTCGATTTCAACTTGTTTCTATTTCGTAAAAGTGTGATTCAATTTAAAGCGAGAAAGTTAGTGATTACGTTATACCGCCTTTGAATTTAAATAGCGTGTTTTCTTAAATTGAATGCTAAAAGTGGTAAATCACTTGACCGAAGAGTTAAATCGTATGACCAAAATGCAATTTTGAACCACAATTGCAAGCCTCCATCCCCCCCCCCCGGGGGGGGGGGGGGGGGTCTGTCCTCATAGAAAGGGGGGTATCATGCGTGACCAAGAATTCGAGTAAAAAGGGTGGTTTTTAACGATCAGGCAAGTTACTCGAGTATCTTGAATAGGGTCTCAAAATCACCAAAAACAGGAAAAAGGGTATCTTTTTTAGGCTGATGAGTTACGCATTTAGGGTCTCAAAAATTCAGCTTACTTGCTTAGGGTTCATTCAACACTAGAACAAGTTTTAGTCACCGTTTTGAGCTGAAATATCCACCAAATCCCGGTCCAAAACATCGCACACGTTCGCTGTTCGCTGTTCCATATCGTGCTCCTGGATCGTGTTCATAGGTTGGAAAAACAACTTATTTGCATTATGCTTGATCAAGGGCCTCATGCAAGGAAAGCAAAATAGTATTACTTGCTTAGGGTATCAAAAATAGTTATAACTTGCTTAGGGGTTTACAAAAAATTGATTACTTGCTTAGGGTATCAAAAATAGTTATAACTTGCTTAGGGGTTTACAAAAAATTGATTACTTACTTAGGGTAGCAAATTACTGATAATCATACTTACTTAGGGTGTATTTTTGCACCACTCAAATACTTGTTTAGGGTGCTTTTGGCAAGTCATTGGTCACGCATGATACCCCCCTTTCTATGAGGACAGACCCCCCCCCCCCCCCCCCCCCCCCGGGCCTCCAGCTCAATTTCGCGAAATTGAATGACACGCTTATCAAAACGAATGAGAAGCTTACGAAATTGGCCGAGAAAACCTTTATTAAGAGTGAATCAAAAGTGTTAAAAGTTCACTACAGCTAAACCTATAGTTATAATAAGGCTGTGTGTATGTTAACAGGCCCTTTTTGCTCGATTTTGAATACTACGCAGGTTGTTTCAAAATCTAACATTCTTACTTGAGTGCTTTGTTTACCAAATACTTGCAATACAATTGGTGGCACACATTCTAGTCAGACTCTATCTGAGGGGCACACTGTTTTACAAGCACCCTATATTTCTACAGAGTACCCTTTAAAGGTTCCCTGAAATCCAAATGCAAGTTGTCTTTAGAAAATTTTCGAAGCCGAGACCGAGACTTTCAAAATTTTCGAGGCCAAGACCAGGATTTTTCAAAAATTTTGAGGCTGACACCAGGATTCTTCACAAATTTCGAGGCCAAGACCAGGATTCTTCACAAATTTCGAGGCCAAGACCAGGATCCTTCAAAATTTTCGTGGCCGAGTCCATTGGTAACGATGATCGAGACGGCTAAAATGTGGTCTTGAGACCAGCTACAGGTAGTAAAGGGGGGGGGGGGGGGTTCAACCCCCCCCCCCCCCCCAAACAGACATATTTTGGTCAAAGGGGTGGAGGGGGGGGGGGGGGGTTGAACCCCCCCAACCCCCCCCCCCCCCCCGGGTACTCATATGGCTCACAATAGTATTAAATCTTTGAATACACTATAAACTCGCACACTTTCAATTTCATTAGCAGTTGCTATGTCACAAAATCATAACCATCATAAGGACAAGTAAAGCAATGATAAGCTATTGACATCACTGGTCAGCTTACATTAGATGGTAAAAGAGAAGGACAAAAAGAACATGCCCCCATTAGCATGCCCTGCATGCTTCCATACAATGCTTTTCAGTGCCTTTCTTGTCCTATATGATGTTTGGGCTTTTCTCACATAGCAACTGCTATTGAAATTGAAAGAGTATTAGTTGATAATGTATTCAAATCATGTGATACTATTGTGAGCAGGCGCTCAGCTTGGGAGTAGGTGCATTGTTCATCTTATAAGTAACTGAGTTGTGATTGACAGGTGAGGTCACAAGCAGAATTTCACTCTTGAGACATTTTTTTGTGGGCGTTCTCAATTTGAATTTTCAAGTTGATTTCTTGTATTATTGACTTTTCCATTGAAAAAAGTTATTGTAATTGGAATCCACGTGAAAAACTATCCCTGATAGCCTTCAAAAATGTTTTTAATGTGATTTCCATGACATAGAACCATTAAGGTAATCCCTCAAAACGTTGTTGCTATCGTAATTGCCCGTCTTCTTCATTCTAAAATCACAGAATACATGATAATTGTGTGTTCTGAAATGCTAAATGGTAATTTAGCTGGAATTCACCTATGTAAGTCTTCTTTTGATTATTATATTAGCCTATCTACCGCGGTTACCATGGTTACAGAATGCCTCCTTCAGCTCATCCGATGATTATTAATTTCAGTCTTAGTCTTGAATTTCAAATATGTTCTCTTTTCTCCCGGGTCCTCTCTTTCCCCCTCTTTCTCAAGGATTTCTTTCTATCTCCTTCTATCTCTCTTATTTCTTTCAATTCCTTTATGTTTTACTCTCATTCATTTCTCAAATTACCTTTGTCCCTCGCGTTCTTCATCTCTTTACTTATATTCGCTTGACGTGAATATAGACTACACACAATATAAGGCTTGATTGATTGATTTTCAGACGTTATTTTATTAAGCAGATTGATGGAAATGCCTTTTTACATGGTTACAAAATATCAATGTACAACAAATATGTAATCAAAATATATTATGATTAAAAGTGAGCAAAGAAAAATGGGATTCCAAAATATATTATGATACAACAAATTTTCAATTACAAACTATTCATGGTGATACATTAACTTGCAAGTACAAAATTATGTATAGTTACACATAATAATTATACAATTAGACATTGACATAAATGCTGAACAGTGGTAATTATAATTTTGTATCCATATTTTATACTATATTACGTAAGTAAGTAAGTTAAATGTGTTTTTTTCTGTTTCCCTTTTTCGTTGTTGAGAATAAGTCAACGTACTTGATGGGGCCTAGTGTTGCACAGTTACAGTTAAAGGGATAGTTGAGTTTTGGTAGAGAGGGCGCTAGACTACTTATTTTTTTGTGTGAGGTAATGAAAAACTGAGTGTAAAATTTGAAAGAGCATAATATTTAAATAATAAAATCATCTTTGTTTGATCAAAATCGGTTCAGAGACGGCTGAAATATCCATAAATATAACAATTTGTAATAAACCTGGGACCCCAGGTTTATTAGAGAATTTTGAACCAGCCGTTAAAAATTCAAAAAAATGCTTCCTCATTTCAAAAAGTTACAAAATAGGTATTTAAATAGTTGTTGGTTATTTCTCTATCTAATCACTAGTTCAACAAAGCATCACATCCACAATATTTTATTCAAAATGGTTGAAACCGATGAGTGTTTAGAGAGCGCCCTCTTACGTTTTAACGGCTCTTTTTGAATGATAACATGATCTTTACTACGTCATTTGTAATTTTGTGTTCCTTTCTAGTTATAACTATTAGTTTGTAATGTAATGATGCAGGTTTTGGTTACTAAAATTCAGTTTCACCAAAACTGTACTCTCCTTACCAGAACTCAACTATCCCTTTAAGGTGAAATGTCATACTAGTCTTACGTGTATGAATCTCTTATTAGCAAGGTATGACAATTTCATGGATTATAATGCACACTAAGAAAACAAGCTGCACCTATATTATAGGTTCAGTGAAGTTGGACCTCACGCACCCCTGTAGGGTGCAACTTAGAACCCTGAGGGTGCAACCTTGCCTTGTACCCTTACGGCGCAGGTTTGCACACTATGTCGTATAAGGTGCAACTTTACACTTTATTATACCTAAACACGCAAACATACCTACACAAAATACTGTCCACCTTTGCTAGCCAAAATTCCAAAGTTGCGAGATTATTATGCGAGATTTAATTGTCCTTATCTTATCATTTATCATTTGGAATGATTTGTAAAGATTATATAGCGTAAATTCCTGACACACCAGCATCCCGCAAGCAAAGAGAGATATCGTCCAATGTGTGTGATCCAATCTCATTCAGAGGTCCCTTCTAGACGGTGACCCGAGTCTGTCTGTCTCTGGTCAGTTGGCGGTCGGAGCGGCATGTAGATGTCCTGTTGGCGATTGATGAGCGGGGAACTGACGCAGCGAGAGAGATAGACGTTGCTATCGCTAATGACGGGTTGAAGGTACGCTGGGGGGGATATCAGGGTCATCATCGAGTTGGACGGACGGCATTCACCAAGTGAAAAAGACTCCCACCATTTCTTGGCCGTCAGATCGGAATCACTGACATTCTTCTCACCGGAGGGTCTGCGTGACATTATCGGTCGCGATCGCACCAAGTGTGCATAGCTGCCGTGGCAAGGATGGTGTGGTTGCAGGTTGCACGCGGAAATGGGCTTTGCGTCCGATCTGGACCCGGTTAGTTCAGCGGCTACACTCGATGACACTTTATCAGCTGATGTACCTGACCTCGCCGTGGTGTATGATGTGGTCGTCTGCGTAAGGTTCTGCATCGAGGTGAACCTGGGCCGCCGACTATTGCGACGACTCGATGTTGGTGACGAGCTCGATTGCTTGGTCGTCGACCCCGTGCCTAATTCGCGGTTGCCAGCACCCAGCATCTGCGATGTCGCTTTACGGAGAGGGTGAAGATGTGTCGAGTTATTTGTGGTCAGTCCTGTGTGCTCCCAGGCCCGCTTCACGCTGTGCGTTAACACTGTCTGGGTGTTGATAGAGGGAAGAACAAGTCGTCCTGATTGCTGCTCATTAGGTGTCTTTATTGACGGTTTAACGAGGCCCTCCACATACTCTTCTGAGTTCGACTTTTCGCCAAGCCGTCGGCCCTTTCGCGCATGCTTGTTTGTTACATTCCTAGTTATATTGCCATTGTAAGTGCTTTTCGTATTCGTGGGAGGACGATCCGCCTTCGTAGCAGCACGTTTGTCTGGATGATTAGGCTTATGAGGGGTGTGGCTCCCCTTGGTGGACGACATCCTAAACGAAGATGACCTTGGCCTGAGCTCATCTTTGACTGGAAACTGGAAACTGGAAACTACCTCTTTGGTGCGGCTCTCCTCTTGGCACTGAGACTCTGTTTGCTGCAGGATGTTCTCATTCGATTTCTTAACAGGGAGTTCTATATGCAGCGCATCTAGTTCTATCGCGTCGCCCAATTCCGCCTCTGGGTCGGCTAGACCGCTTGAGATACCGACGCTGTGCAGAAGCGACTCCAGAAGCAGGGGGCTTGGTTCGGGACACGAGCTGCCAAAGACTGGCACCTCGTTCTCTGCACGATCATCGGGGTGAATCACATCGCGATGCGGCGCCAGAAGAAACCTTCTGCTGGCCAGGGTAGTCTTCACGTGGTTTATTGCCGCTCGAACGGGCGGGGTTGGCTGGATGATCAGCTGATGCGTCTGATGTTGGTAGTTGCCATCCTTTCCTGCTAGCCGCTTCGCGCCGATTGTGCTCCCCTGATGCCAACCGTTGCTATCCTGGTGAGCTGCTAAAGTGATCGAGTTCTTCATGTTGCTATAGTTTAATTCCCGAATAGTTCTGATCGAGGTCTGTTTAATCCATGTCCTTTTAGTTGCAGTAAAGGATAAAGCCCACAGATGCATGCATGTCCTGTAGAGATGGAAAAGAGAAAGATTTAGATCAAGGAATTCTGTAATTAACACCTCATTCTCCAGGTACAGAAATCAACGGACTATTTGTCTTCGTCACTGTAAGCCCTTAACATTACGATACCGCAATCATGCAGTTTACATGATCTGTGTGACACGCCTTTTCCCAAGCGTTTAGATGTACAACTAGCACAAACGGTAAATACAATCAAATATGATGTTTACACAAATAATACAATAGTATACATGTAACGATCTTGATTGGCTTCTATCAAACTTACGGGTAAGGACTGGAGTAAAAGTGGTCACAAAAATTATAATCTGGTATACCTATCAAACCGATAGGCTAATCATGACGTAGGTTAATAATCACTGATTACAGCATGCTTTCCTGGGTTAATGGTTATTTTTTTAGCTCATTAGGGCAAAATAGTAACTTGTAGAGCTTCGTAATGACTAGTAGCAGCTACGATGATCGTCTTAGACTGACGGTAATTGGGTATCTCGACGGACAACTCCCTTAACACGTGGCGCATCTACGTCATCCGTCCAAATTATTAAACGGCCACGATTGAGTTTTTGTAATGATGTGCTAAAGTGAACCAAAGCCACTAAATAAATTACCATACTGTTTGTACGTATATTATGTTGAAGAAACTAAACATTTTGTTTGTTTGTTTGTTTGTTATTTTTTGTTTAATTACGGTATACAACTGATACAAAAGCGCGCTTTCAGCTCAAAGCTTTTTTTCTGAATACAAGAATACATACAATAACAGATCATACGTTACAAACAAGAATTTTAAACAGGGAGAAAATTAAAAAGGGGTAGTACAGTTTTGGTAAGGCTGAACTTTAGTAACCAAAACCTGCACAGTAACATTACAAACTAATATTTTTAACCCCACCATGCTCGAAAGGTATACAAAAATACAAACGACTAAGTAAAAAGCCTGTTATCATTAAAAAAGCGACATAAAAACACGAGGGCGCTCTCTAATAAGGCATTGGTTTCAACCATTTTTCATACAAAATTATGCATGTGATGTTTTGTTGAAATAATGATTAAATAGAGAGATCATCAACAACTATTTAAAAACTGCTTTTGAACATTTTTGAAAAAGTGTAATAATTTTTTGTTTTTTCTCAAAAAATCATCGTATTTATTTGGGGCCCAAATAAATACGATCCGGATATATTTATTGATATTTCAGCCATTTCTGAACCGATTTTGACCAAATGAAGTTTATTCTGCCATTAAAATTGCATGTTCTGTCAAATTCGACACTTAGTTTTTCATTACCTCACAAAAAAATTATGAAGTGCAGCGCCCTCTCTATCAAAACTAAACTACCCCTTTAACATAATATTTACAAAGATATGAGGTAATACATTCGAAATCAACAATAATTATTCATAATTATGTTTATTTTTTGGGGAGAAATATTGTTATTACATTTGAAGAAAAATAACTATTGGACATTCTTTATTATGATGAGAGCGTTCAAGTCGTAGGGCGTTCCTATATGTCTTAGATGACAAGATTGTTTGTATACTTACACTTCAATCTGTAGTAAAACGTAAACATCAACAACAACAAAATCATTTCATCAAGTGATGTTCATTAACTCAGTGACGATGGAGAAACTCACGTGTGAATATTTGTTTAATAAAACACAATGAGCATGGTATTATTTCTTGTAATGATATGCTACATAATCGATGTTGAAGAATATACTAATGTCAGTAGTTTTACCTAGTTTCATGTTTGTATTTGTCCTTATAAACAATATTTAATAACATGTATAATATTCTGAAATGTCTAATTACGGATATCGAATGCAAACCTTTATTAAATTGAATAATTTATACTACAAACGTATTGTTTATTGATAGAAGTATACGTCTATATATTAGTAGTTTGTTCTATTTACGTTAGTATGGGTATTGCGGATCAGAAGAAATAACAAAAACAATCGACTTACATGTCATAGAGCTTATGAGAGATGAAGTGATAATTGAAAATGCAAACAAATATATACATTATGGTGTAATCTTACCTCAATCAATTCTCTCAAGTATTCGCATTATCCGTTCACCGTTGTAAATGTTGAAATTCTCAAAGGGCAATTTCACAGTATACCAGGTTCCCGAGACGAGCAAGGTAGATTAGGGTATATTCCGCGCGCAAAGTGGAGGTCAAAACTCGGGTCTATAACATAGAATATAATCGTAAGTAAGAAGAATATTTTCCGTCTACTGTTTCTCCTGGCAAAAGCGACTCTAGTGATCGACCCGATTCGAATCTGTATTATATGGCCCATCATCTTCAAATGAAATGTCTTGCTTTGATGGCCGTATACACGTCACAAGAATCTTTGGCGCACAGAAATGGACCATGTGTCACAATTTGTTTGTATAATTACACTCTGTTACAAACTAACAAAATATGTGCTTCTGATTGGCTGCAAGGGGTTGATATGTAAGTTGTTATTAGAATGAGAAGTTTGGTGAGATAGGGCTCTTTACTCGTAGATAATCATCTGAACTTGTAGATATTCGTCTAAGAGACACACGCGCATCTCGCTCAATAATCGAGTACATATTACGTATACTCCGTCTTCATTATTAGCATCTTGACATTGTCTTATGTCAATTATATTACATAATATACAGTACTTGTGCATGTATCATTATTTTATCCTGACGATGGAAAGTCAACCTGTTCGAAAGTTCAACCCCGCCCACCCCCCCCCCCCCCTATACCGCCCATCCCACCATACTAAACACAACAAAAACAAGTAACTCCCCCCTAATCAAAATAGCGTAACTTTTTAACAAATAGGGTTTTAGCAACATTACTTGGCAGGAATGTTTCTAAACTTATTGGCTAACGTCTCCGTGAAAATGAACTGTCCTGGAGAGGCAGTGCAGTGCAGTGCCAGTGAAGTGCGTGGTTCTATTTACAGGTGCTTGGTGCTACTGTGCAGGTGCATTTTCTGTTGGTTGTGTTTAAAGTGTCCGTAGAGTGGGAGGCGCCGCCATCTGTATGATGTTGGGCATGGCTGCATCCCTGAAAATCTGGGTGTTTGGTAACGTTACTATAGGTAAGGGGACCATGTTCCAAAGTCGAATGGATCTTGGGTAGAAACTGTACAGGTAACAGTCAAGTTGATGACGGGATGTGACTGGAGTGATGTGCGGTGGGAAACTGATGTTAACAATCCCATGGTGAATGTTGTGCATCATTTTCAGCTTGACACAGAAGTCGCTTCTGATGTAAGGTGTTCCAGCCTAGGGTAGTCAACATGTGGGTTACACTGGACTCCCTGCGGTAGTCACTCATGACAAACCGTGCAGCCTGCCGCTGGATACTTTCCACCATCTGCACACTCCTCTCAGTCCATGGGTTCCACACACATGATGCATACTCCAGTTGAGGTCGTATTAACTGGTTGTACGCTATCTCCTTCACTTGTCTGTTGCAGGTACCAATAGTTCTTCTGACCAGGCCAAGAGTTCTTGCTGCCTTGGTACGGACTTGTTCAACATGGCTATTCCAGCTTAGATTTTCAGATATGACCACTCCCAAATATTTTGCTGTCTTCACTCTGGAAATCACTTGATCTTTAATGTTGTATGTGCGGAGTAGTGGCTATCGTTTTAGTGTGATCGTGAGATGGGAACACTTCTTAACATTGAACTTTATGTTCCATGACTTTGCCCACTGGTTCATCTTCTGGAGGTCTTCGGTAAGGGCGAGCTGATCCTGTTTTGATTTGATGCAACGATAAAGTACACAATCATCGGCAAAGAGTCTGAATGTGGACTTAATTCCTTCCCCGTTGTCATTGATGTAGAGTAGAAAGAGAGCTGGTCCCAGAACTGACCTCTGTGGTACACCCGACAAGACCTCTGCTGGTGCAGATTGTGATCCATTCACTGAGACGACTTGAGTTCTTCCCAAAAGGAATCCCTTTATCCAGTGAAGAGTAGGTCCTCGGATCCCACATAAATCCAGCTTGTACAGAAGCTTCTTGTGATCTACCCGGTCAAAGGCTTTGCTAAAATCTAGCAGGATTACATCTGTTTGGTGTTTGCTGTTGATGTTACAGGCCCAGTCGTCCACTGCTTCTACTAGCTGAGTTTCACAGGACAGCTTCTGGCGAAAACCATGCTGATTATCGATCAACACCTTGTTGTTACCAAGATGTTTGCATGTGTGGCTCAGCACTGGCGTAAATCTGTTCAGAAAGCACAATGCATTGGGGGGTCGAGCAATTGTTCACAAACCGTTTGTGAACAATTGCTCGACCCCCCAATGCATTGTGTTTTCCGGACAGATTTACGCCAGTGTGGCTCAGCAATAATATGATCAAACACTTTACAGCATATACTTGTGAGTGAAATTGGCCTATAATGATGGGTCTGACTTTGGTCCTGACTTGTAGATGGCAGATACCCTTCCTTTCAACCAGTCACTTGGTAGGATCCCAGTATCATAGGACTGTTGAAACAGGTGCGTCAAGGCAGGTGAGAGTTCCTCGGCATAATCGTGAAGCATTCTAGCAGGAAGCTCGTCTGGTCCACTTGACTTGTTGACTTGCAGTCCTTTGAGTTGTTTCAAGACACCGTGAGGGTCGATGATTAAATTACCAATAGATGGATAGGGTGATTGTCCCTTATCTGGTATGGCAGAGCCGTCATCCCTGGTGAAAACTGAAGAAAACTTCAGTGCCTGTGCCTTTTCCTTGTTTGAACAGAGTTTGTTTCCATCCTTCAATGTAGGGATACCAAGGGTCTCTCTTCTGTGTGCCTTGACATATCCCCAACACCTCTTTGGATCCGTCTTCAAACTCGAGCCTAAATCTTTTAAGTATTCTTTAAATGACTGTCGTTTCATTTTGTCTACCTCATTTCGTTTCTTTGTGTAGGTTGACCAATGTTGCTCGTTCTTTGTAGCTCTAGCCAGGCGCGCCGGAAGCAGTTTTGGATTGGGGGGGGGGGGGGGCAAAACCCAAAGGGGGCTCACGGTTTATGTGTTTAGGGGCTCATGCCCAACCACACTCACAGGGTTGCCCCCCCCCCCCCCCCCCCACCCTCTCACGGTCAAGGAAGCTTTTGCATTTTGGGACTTGAAATTGTGCAATCTGGTGCATAAAAACATGATCCAACAACATAGCTTACAGCCAAAAATGAGTCCCTAGGGGGCGAAGCGACCGAGGGCTGTGGCAGAGCCAGAGGGGGAGGGTTTGGGAGGGGGTATCCCCCTCCCAAGGGGAAGATTTTGCATGTATATACTTGAAAGGGTGCAATCTGGTGCATACAAACATAAACCATATGGTACATTTGTATGATCCAACATCATAGCTTACAGCTAAAAATGAGTCCCGAGGGAGCGAAGCGACCGAGGGCTGGGGCAGAGCCAGAGGGGGAGGGTTTGGGAGGGGGTATCCCCCTCCCACGGGGAAGATTTTGCATTTTTTATACTTGAAATGGTGCAATCTGGTGCATAAAACATAAGCCATATGCCACATTATGTATGATCCAACAACATAGCTTACAGTCCCGAGGGAGTGAAGCGACCGAGGGCTGCGGCAGAGCCAGAGGGGGGGGGGGGGGGGGGGGGGAATATCCCGTCCCAACCCCCTCCCACGGGGAAGATTTTGCATGTATTTACTTGTAATGGTGCGATTTGGTGCACGTCACACAAACAACAGAGCAATAACAGCCTACACAGGAACTACGTGGACCAGTACATAAAAACCCACCCCAGACGTACCTTACACAAGTTACACAACAAACTAAGATAATCTGTTTGCGCGCGAAGCGCGCAGCGAAAACTGTAAATGGATGTATAACTCAGTTTGTTAACATTAGAATAAACAAGTATTGGCTGATACATTTAATTTCTATTTTCCTTTTTCTTTCTTTTTTATTTTTTCTTTCTTTTTTTGAGGGGGCAAAAACGCGTTTTGCCCCCCCCCCCCCCCCCCCACTTTTTGGATTGGGGGGCGGCCGCCCCCCCCCCCCCCTGCCCCCCACTTCCGGCGCCTATGGCTCTAGCTCTGTGGTAGAGCTTGTCCCCTTTGTTCATCTCTCTGATAAGAGGCCGGTTGATGTAAGGATGACTTGGTTTCCCACTGACTGTCTTGTGAGGTATGTGAGACATGACTTCCTTCAAAGAGTCTTTGAAGAAGTTCCAGTTTTCTTCCACAGGCTTTTCATCAGGAGAGCGGTCAAAGTATGATGAAACAAGATGCTTGCATCTTGTTTTGATGTCGTCAGTATCGGCCTTGTGGTAATGATAAGCAGTTCGCGGCGGTTTCCTCTGTAGTTTAGGAGACAAGTTGACGTCAAATACCAAGAAAGAATACCAACAGTTCTTCTCAGAACTCTTCAATCCCTCCCTACTCACATGGTGCAACCGCCCCGCAACCGCCCAGATAACAATGCGACGTTGGCGGAACGTAGTCTATAGTCGGCACCGTCGCGGTTGGAAAAACAACGTTTAGCCAACGTTGGCCTACGGTAAATTCACAACCATATTTTTGCAGTCGGCGAGCTGACGTTAAAACAACGTTAAGCCGACGTTGGCTGTTGACTGTTGGCAAACTGGTCGGCAAATGTACGTTGAAACAACGTTGGGTGATAGTTAGACGAACAATCATATTTATATGGTCGAAAAGCAAACGTTGGGCCAACGTTTCGCCTACTACGTTGGATATTGGTTGGCTAGTTGACGTCGTACTAACGTTTGACAAACAACCGCATTACGACGGTAGGCAAGCCAACGTAGGGCCAACATTCACTTATATAGTCGTATGAACGTTGGGGTTTAGTCGGCTCAATGTTGGCTTGACGTCAGAAATAGCAAAATAAAAGGTTGGGCAAACGTTGGCGCAACATTGGCAATTGACGTTGGCTTATGGGGGTTGGGCCGACAAGGGCCCAGCGGCAGGAATGACGTGGGCAAAACGTCACGTTTTGACGTTGGCCCAACATGACCGCCTACATTGGGCCAACGATGGGCCAACGTATCATTGTTATCTGGGCGCTAGCCGACTGTACTGACTACATTAACATGGAAGCGTTCAAACATCATAATGTTATCCTAATTGCACTTAGACTATATTACTAGGGGGCAAGCTGTCAAACAACGGGAAACAATTATATGCTACCGTATATGTAAACAATTGATAATAGTAACTATGAATCGTAATAAATACGGTGAATTTTAAGCACCATTCACATTCACATTATAACGTTGTACCTTATACCCCGGTCGATCATCATTGAGATATACACTGCTATCACTTCTGCACACAAAATGCTAATTTTTCACTCACTAGGGAGTATTCCAGCCAGTCGCCTGTTTGGTGCACACAGTGCTAATGAACAACATTCCCATTCTTATGTATGGGTCCCCATTGGATATAGAGCTGCAATAGTGGACTGCTGAAGGTCAAATGCAATGGGCAATATGTACCCATGGTTTCGAACTCGGGATCCCACAAATTGTACACATGCCACATCACGTCCATTCATATTATTCATTCTCATTTATTAGTTCATACATAGTCACATACAGCCAGTGACTCAATGGGCAAAACATTATAATTATTATTTATTTATTAATTTGTATTTTGTTTGGTTGTATTTATTTGTTTATTTATTTATTAATTATTATTAGTATTATTATTATTATTATTTTATTATTTATTTATTATTTATTTATATTATATTTTGTATTATATTATGTATTATAGTGTCATCCCTTTCATTTACACATCGATGTACTCTATTTTGTGTTCCTGATTAGTTGTTTTGTTTTGTTTTAATAAACATATAAAGAAATCATGTAAACAATAGCTAAACAAATCATACAATATGTAAAATCATATTTGCATCTGGAATCACTATTCCAAGCTATTGCTATATGTTTTTGACATTTTTTTACATTTGTTTCAATTTAATGAAATTTAAATGGAAAGTGTAATGTTGATAAAGATATTTAAAAGAAATGGAAAAATAAGGTATTTCGACGCACATGTTCACAATTGAATGAAATCACTAATAAATGTAAACAAAAGCAATGCCATACAGAAGGGGAGAAAATGAGAAAGAATGGCACATTCTTAGAAAATGCAAAGTAGATAGCACTTAAAGCATTGTGAGAATCCGTACAAGTATTCAACATGGACGTACGCATGATGACGCAAATACATCCCTGTTTCAGGATTTAATATGCTTGCTAGAACCATTACATAGACCTGCGTTCTCTTTCTGCGTATATCAATAATATAGGTTTTCCCGGTCAAATTCGTCAAAACAGCAGCCAAACTGACGATTCGATCATTCAAGTTAGCACGAATTGACTGACGATTGGGATCATCATTTGATTAACTAAAATGGTCATTCAATTTAACTTTTAAAGCACGCGATCGAAAATTCCGGCCAAAGTAAAATTAAAAAGGAGCATCCAATTTAAAAAAATTGCTTAAAGAGCATCCAATTTAGAGCGGACAATTTTGTCGTGGGCATTCGGGCATACAAATTCGTCAATTGGCGAGCAATAATTGTCAGATTGTACAATGTGTGCATTGTAATTCGTCATGGCGTGCACTAATCATGTACATTAAATGAGAAGAAAACAAATATGTAGAGGGCGGGATGTTTGAATCAAATGAATTAAACAAAACAAAAAAGTATCAAACAGTCATTCAAATATTCTGGAGCAAATACATGGAATGATTTATTAATTGAACAACAAAATCTTCCTTCACTGGTTTGGTTGTGTAAGCGGGGGGGGGGGGGGGGGGGGGGGGTTCGTGGCTTAAACCTTTCATGGCCCAGACCGGGACTGTGTAAGCGATGGCCGACACATATGAACAGTGGACCTTTCTGATTGATTTTTTGTTGTTGTTGGGGGGGGGGGGGGGGGGTTCAAGTTTCAAGTTTCAAGTTTATTTATTTATCTTTCTTATATAACACACAGTACAAATATGTCATGAACATAACAAATTAACAAAATATAGCGTTACAATAGAAAGATGAGGTGACCTTGGTTGAAAGCAGAACTTGTGGAATTAAGGTCCCTCGTGTGTATCTTATGGGTATGTCCAGATAGACAAACTCATCAAATAAATATATTAATACTACATGCATTAAAATGCTTACAAACTAAACTAACTAATGAACTGAAAAGAATATAAACATAAATAAGTGTGATAAAATCTACTGACTACTAAATAAATGACTATTTACAGGAAAAGCAGGAAAATACTACGAGTAACGGGACAAAATACACGGTAGAGGGAGAGAGAGGGGCAAAACAACTAGAGTGAAACACATACAAAACAAAACAAGACCGACAGATGATTTGAGAAACAAGAGTAGAATTAGAAGTATGTAGCCCTGTATAATAATTATAGCAAATAATTTTCCTACATTGTACCTAATAATGTTAAAAACTATCAATCTAGGCAATATCGACTCAACAGTTTGCGCTTAAAACATCAGTACTGACCGATTGCGCTATATTCTTGGTTCAAGGGAGTTCCAAAACCTAGGTCCAGTGGACCCCAATGTCGTCAGGGCGAATTGCGTTCTAACAAAAGGTAAATGATATGCTTGCGCGTGTCGTGTAGAATAATTATGAACTTGGTTACTTTTCTTAAATATTCTGGCCAAGGCTACTGGCAGTAAACCTGCATTCAATTCATACATAAGAGCTCCTAGTTGTAAATAATAAATATCTTCAACTTTCAAAACACTACTATATATAAAGAGCATCGGTATGTGCAAGATAATGAGTATTACAAACAATTCGTATTACTCTTTTCTGTATCAGGAGTAATTTTTCCAGTTGGGATTTTAACGAGTTACCCCAAGCTAGTACACCATAGTTTAAATATGGCAAAATTAAAGTTGTATACAATATACGTAAAATACTTTGAGGGAACACAGATTTCAATTTATAGATTACACCAGTATTTCTTGACAAAACTCTACAAAGTTGACCAATATGGTGCTTCCAATTTAAATGTTCATCAATATGCAAGCCAATAAATTTAAATGTAGGTATATACCCTTTCAATTTCAACACCATTGAACATTACATTTCCAGGCAATATACTCAAGGAATTACTAAAGAGCATATAGTTAGTTTTTTTGAGATTTAAAGACAACTTATTTGCATGAATCCACAAAGTCACATTAGTCAACTCAGAGTTTACAGTCTGCAAAAGAGTTTGAGGATTTTTGTGAGAGAAAAATACACTTGAGTCATCTGCAAATAAAATGAATGATAACATCTCTGAGGAAAACTGAAAGTCGTTTATATACACAATAAACAAAAGCGGGCCTAGAAGGGATCCCTGTGGGACCCCACAGGTGACGCCCCGCATACCCGAATCAATTCCATTCAAAGAAACAAACTGTTTCCTATCTGTTAAGTAGCTCCTAAACCAATCTAATGCTCTTCCCCTTACACCATAATGGCCCAGTTTATTCAATAAAATATCATGATTAACAGTATCAAAAGCTTTAGAGTAGTCTAAAAAGACACCAACAGTATGCATGCGATTATCTAAGGCACTGGATATCTTATCCACTAAATGTAAAATTGCATGAGTTGTTGTGTGTTTTTCACGAAAACCAAACTGAAAATTTGACAAGATATTAACATTCTTTAAAAATGTTATTGTCCGGGTATACATTAACTTCTCAAGAATTTTAGAAAATGAAGTTAACAAAGAAATAGGACGATAATTATTTAACATAAGGGCATCACCCTTTTTAAAAATTGGCACAACCTTTGCAATTTTCATTCTCATGGGTACAACACCAGTGGTTATTGATAGATTAAATATGTGTATGAGGGGTTGTACAATACCTACAATTACATTTTTTATCAACTCATTTGTTGTTAATCTTATGTATTTGGCATCCTGTGCTATATTGTGCTATGCACGTTGTGTTGTGTTGTGTCGTATTGTTTTGTTCTGCTCGTCGAAGTCTCTGTCGGCAAGATCGATTGCAGTTTGGCAATATCTGCCTCACATGTAATCAGTTTTTTTATGAAACCGCCATGGGAGTCCTTCATGCCAGCAAAAATGCGTACGCATCCAACACACTCCCTGGCTTCGGGCCTGGTATTAATTACCATTCGAATTCTCATCTTGACCTTATTATAACCAAATGCTGGATCCCACGTTTTGTCCCCACAAATATACGTGTGTCAATATAAAGATACAATCTGAGGTAAATATGAAATACGCAGTAGATGAACCTGACAATATTTAGAAATTTGACGTCAATTATTTCCGTCATGCAGATAAAAGTAATTAATATTGATAAGGGGCTACAATTTGCTTATTTTTCGCAGGACATCTGTTACCTTCATGATTGTCCACAAATCGTCTCTACAGGGCGTTAAAAAAGAACAGTTTGATCATAATAATATCATACTTTTATTATAATTTTGTATAATGCATAATTGTATTGTATAACACACTGACACCCTTCTTGTGTAAAAGTTGAATTTCGATGAAACATTGTTCTTGTTCATGAAAGTACTTCTTCCTATAAAGTAAACATTTTCATTCTACATGACAACCAAAATGATTTCAACTTGATTTATTTATTATTATAACCCCGGTCACCGTTTACAACATCAATGAAATCGGGTTCGATATTCCAAAGGTTCGTTAATCCGAAAATGAAATGGGGTTCGTTAATCAAAAAATTAAATGAGGTTCGTTAATCCGAAAATAAAAAGGGGTTCGTTTATCCGAAAAAAAAAAAAATAATAATTGCATTTATATGGCGCTTTATACGGGCGTTTCTAAGCGCACTGGTGGTCTGTCTAAATAAGAAAACTAGTAAACACGATAGCATAAAAACAAATGAAATAAAGGTTCGTTCCGAAAAGTTCAATACGAACCCTATGTCATTTTCGGATTAACGAACCCATTTGCATTTTCGGACTAACGAACCTCATTTTATTTTCGGATTAACGAACCCCATTTCATTTCCGGATTAACGAACCTTCGGAATATCGAACCCGATTTCATTTTCGGATAAACGAACCTGGAATAACGAACCTTTGGAATATCGAACCTTCGGAATAACGAACCTTCGGATTAATGCAACAAATGTTCGGATTAACGAACCCTATTTCATTTTTCGGATTGACGAACCCTCAGCTATACGAAATGTGTGTGTTCGGACTTCGGAATAACGAACCTTCGGAATAACGAACCGCACCCGTCCACGGTTGCTTACGCTTTCTTCATTATCTCATGGGAAATGATAGTAAATGATTGTTTTATATATTCTGCATGAAACGGTGTTAAGTTCAAATTCTTATCGCGACCTGTTACCAAATGCTAAGATCACACGTTTATCACTGGAGATACGTAGGATATGTCAATACAACGATGTTATCTGAGGTAGATATAAACTACGCCGTTAATGAACTTGGCAATATTTTAAAATGTCATCGGCAATCAATCATTGTTATATTGCGGAAATTGAATGATAAAGGACTAAATATGGATTATCTTTTTAAGAACACCTGTTGCCTTCTAGATTTCTCTCAAAATTTCTTTATAAAAGAATATGCTTCTCCTCCGTCCTCATCATATCAGAGGTCTTCAAGTCGGCAGCCAACAATCTAATACAGGTTAGTCAAAGCCATGTACGTGGCCTAATTGAACATGTTGAATGGAGGTAATAGATCAGAAATAGGCAAGATAATTATAGCTATAGCTGTTGTCTTTAATATTGTCGGTCATCATATTAGGCATTACGAATACTTTGAATGAAATATACGCATTACTAATTTAAGATAGGCCTACACAAGACGACATCTAATCCTTGGCTAGAGTGTTCAATTCTTCTTATTTGCAAAGTCATCTGAATATGTTCACTTCCAGTGACTTTTCTAAATGGTAAATTTTGAAACGTTGTGTATTATATATTGTGTAAAGCAGAAACTAAGTAAGAACAAGAATTCGTTCGAGCATTAAACCCCAATGTCCCTAACCCAGTCAAAGAGTATATCGTTTTCACATTCATGCTTTCCATTTGGCACCCTATACAGGGTGGCCCCCAAAAAACGGAACGGGGCACTTCCCAAAATATAGTAGCAAATGTATTATGTCCATCGGATAGGGTGTCTTTTCAAATGAACAACGACATCAAGAACAGTCAATCTGGTCGTGAAGTTTTTGTTTTAGAGCGCTGTGAGTGATACCATGTCAGGTTCTCCTTTTTTGTCAATTGTTAACAAGCCAGTGCTTGATACATCGCACGTAGTGTACCGCCTTTCATAGCGTTGATAACGCACGCCATTGTTAGTTTGCACTCAGCCCTGTGCCGAGAGAATAGGCATGTCGATCAATGGTATCACGGGCAGGGAGTGCATATTAACTGGCGCCGACTAGGTAAAAGTTGACAAAAATTGGTACCTGACATGGTCTCACTCGCAGCGTCCTAAACCAAAAACTACACGACCAGAATTACTGTTCTTGGTATCGTTTTTCATTGGAAAAGACCCTATCCGATGGACATAACCATGTTGGTACTTTTTTTCGGGAAGTGCCCCGTTCCGTTTTTGTTGGGCCACCCTGTATAGAAGAACAAAAATATTGCGTGCAGGCACAAGTACATCTCTTACTTGTCGGTTTTATTTTTACCCAGACACAATGCGTGCATTCATCGCCCTCCTTCTCGTGGCTGTTGCCACCGCCGAGCTGGCCCCGCTCCTCAAGGCCAGAGAGCCTATCCCAGGCAAGTACATCGTCAAGATCAAGGTAAGTTTCCTAAGTTTTCATTCATTATTGATTTTGTATGTACAATGTATCGATTTATATTTGACTTGTTGTGTTGTCATTTGAATAGGACTCCTATGAAAAACAGCTGTACTGACTACTGACTAGGATATTTCGCCGATATGTGGAAGTAAATCAATACAAAAAAAGTTACGATAATTAATTTATTAATTTATGTTTTCTTTAAATAAAAAAAGGGAGACAGCCTCAGTTGAGAATCGCCTAACAGGTGCGTCCTGTATACAATTACAAAAAAAAGTATCATCACCTTAAGAACAAATCTACACAAGAAGAGAAAATAAATATACAACATGGACAATTCCTGCATTATTATTCCCGAGTATTAAAGTAAGTTTTTAAAGTTTTTTTTAACATAATTTCCGCAAAGGAAACCATGATCTTTTATTTAAATAATTAACTGTAATAAACGCATCTCAACTGGAAATGTTCATGTTGACTATGCTATTCTTATTTAGAGTGAATACGACCTGGACCTAGGAGTGTCTCACACCCGTATCGCTGGTGGGAAAGTGGGCAACGTCTGGAAGGGCGTCCTCTATGGATTCGCTGCTGAACTCAGAGAAGAACTTGTCGATTTGGTAAGTTGACCTTCTTATTATGGCAAATAGGAATTTATGTAACTAATTAATTCAGATATAATGATAATAGGAAATCTCTCAGCGTTTTACAATGATACTAAATCCCGGCCATCAGACACACTCACTATCATTCCACGCATGGTGTGATTTGTTATCCCTTTTGGGAGATTCTTCACACATTCCCCTAATAAAGTTCATTGTTATTTCACGAGGCGTGCCAGGTTTGATAGTTTCTGACTTGCTCAAATATGGAATAAATACCAACCAATACACAATAAAGTTCAGACCAGAACAACAGGTTCGAAGACCCTTATTAATTATATCGAGTCACCTTCTCTATTAAATAGAGTATACTTCTATATTGTGATCACCTAAAGTTTGTATTATAATACATATATTGACCATTCTAGCAATCCGGAGGTCAAGGATTCGAATCCTGGAGAAACCCCGTTTTATTTGCACATGTTTTCATTTACAGTTTATACTTCTGCATCACTTTTCCTTTGTTTGAAATAATTGATACACAAAGCTGCATCAATTCGGTGATCCGATCCCTCGCACATATTCATCAGTTCATAATTTGTATACGGTTATTTCTGAATCTTTCGGATTCGAGTTGGGTTTATAATAGCTTCTGACCACACGAGCATTCAGGGACAAACACAGCGTAATGGTTTTCTATAGCTCAGCTGGTAGAGCACGGGTCTAGTAATCCGGAGGTCTTGGGTTGAATCCCGGAAAACATTACTTTCTTTGCTAATTTCTTCATTTATATTACGGTATATGCTTCTACTCCGATTCGTGGAATATTGTAAATAGGTGCTAGTATTCGTTCTCGTTATAATCATGAACTTTGGAATCGAATAATATAGTTTTGAATATTCGCGTGATAGAGAAATAGCAATAATCCAATTATTAAAGTAACGAAAGTAATCATTTCAATACTTGCAATTTTCATTTATTTTATGATTTTCGAACATCGTCGATCTCCTGCCTGTAACATAGTGTTCATACAGCATGAAGCTCGCTTTCGTTATTCAGTATGCATCAAATGTATGGTGCACATAATTCATCTAGATTATTTTGTTGCACAGGTGCGCGGCCTGCCTTTCGTTGAGTACGTGGAGGAGGATGGTGTTTATCGCACCCAGGTCACGTGGGGTCTGGACCGTATCGACCAGATACACCTTCCTCTTGACAACAACTACTCCCCTACCGGTAATTATACATCTTATACTTACACCGTGTCCCCTATACTGGTAATTATACATCTTATACTTACACCGTGTCCCCTATAGGTAATTATACATCTTATACTTACACCTACTCCCCTACCGGTAATTATACATCTTATACTTACACCTACTCCCCTACTGGTAATTATACATCTTATACTTACACCTTCTCCCCTATACCGGTAATATTATTATACATCTTATACTTACTACTCCCCTACCGGTAATTATACATCTTATACTTACAGTCAAATGTCTTAGTGGCCACCTGTCTTTAACAGCTATGGCCACTAATAGTTGAGCCCCTGCAGATAGAAACAATGTTATGGAACCTGTCTAAAAAGGTCACCTATCTACAGTGACACATTTTCTTGTTCCCCCGAAGTGGTCTCTATGCACATGTTTGACTGAATTTCGACCCCGACGACTTTATTAAAGTACTTTATCGTTAATTAAATTCGTAATGGTCTCTGTTAAGCTGATGTAAATGTACTTGTCATTGCATTTATGAAAATCTGCAACCATTAACATGTGTTATTTTAAAAGTATATATCTGAGTTAAAGTGATCCAAGTAAAGTGTCTTATTCCACGAAAATTACTTGGAACTTCCTCGTTTCTCTTCTGCCGTGTTGTTTAGCTTATGGTAAGAGAAGAATAAAATAGGGTTAGATTTTCTCAAATGTCTCTTTAGTATGAAGATAATTATTATTGGAAATCATCATCTCAAAATCGTTGCCCAACGCTTTTGGTAAAAAGTACAATTGCCGTAGCTGAACACGTTTGGCCCTCCCGCCACGCGATCGATGTACCCGACTGCTGAGCCGAGCGCACGAAAATTCTGTACCGTCTGTATACACGTCAAACGGACGATTATTACTGCGACAAATCTACGGCAGTCTTTCAGTATTCGGTGATAAAATATGAACTCAATATTCTTTTTTTTTCACTAGGTAAACAGTGGTCGTTTTCTTTCAAACTTTCACAAATCTTTCAATTGTATTTTACAATGATATTGATATAGGATTGAAGTCTCAAATGTCATTTTGTGCAATATCTGACACTTTACAGGGATCACTTTAATCTATATTTAACTTGTACAATAAAGATCAAGCAAAATACAGCTCGAATTCCATTCCCATGTTTTGCTTTGTTGACATACATGCAAAAAGTGATGAGTGGTTGATACAATGTATATTTTTGTGATCTGGGGGTGTTTCACAAATAAATATTTTGTCATTATGACAAATTTGTCATTAAGACGCATTTTTATGATGGCATTATAAGGACATTTTGGCAGAAATTTTACCAATACGAATACAACACGGTATGCGAGAACCGCTTGAGTTCCAAGTAAGTTTGAGGATTTGGACAACGTTACTAGATCCCTTTAATTATAATCGATTGGTTATGTTGGAAATATCTTAATAATATAGTGAATATTATGTTTGATTACTCTGTAGGTTACAATGTTTCTATATAAGTCAACGGAAGTAACATAAAATCAATTCTGAAGAAGGTAAATGATTAATATCTTTTGTAGGAACTGCTTTGGGCATGACAGTGTGGGTGATCGACACCGGTGTGCATGCATCACACGAAGAGTTCGGGGGCCGCGCTCAGCAAGTCGTCAACTTCGCCAGGGGTAACAACGTAAGCCAGTAGTGACATGGAGTGTACGAGGCGGGAATGGGGGGGGGGGGGGGGGGGTGAGGGGTAACAACGTAAGCCAGTAGTGACATGGAGTGTACGAGGCGGGAATTGGGGGGGGGGGGGGTGGGGTGAGGGGTAACAACGTAAGCCAGTAGTGACATGGAGTGTACGAGGCGGGAATTGGGGGGGGGGGGGGGGGGGGTGGGGTGAGGGGTAACAACGTAAGCCAGTAGTGACATGGAGTGTACGAGGCGGGAATGGGGGGGGGGGGGGGGGGGTGTGGGGTGAGGGGTAACAACGTAAGCCAGTAGTGACATGGAGTGTAAGATGCGGGGATGGGGGGTGGGGTGAGGGGTAACAACGTAAGCCAGTAGTGACATGGAGTGTACGAGGCGGGAATGGGGTGGGGGTGAGGGGCTAACAACGTAAGCAAGTAGTGATATGGAATGTACGAGGCGGGAATGGGGGGGGGGGGGGGGTGAGGGGTAACAACGTTAGCCAGTAGTGACATGGAGTGTACGAGGCGGGAATGGGGTGAGGGTGAGGGGCTAACAACGTAAGCAAGTAGTGACATGGAGTGTACGAGACTGGAATGGGGGGGGGGGGGGGGGGGTGAGGGGTAACAACGTTAGCCAGTAGTGACATGGAGTGTACGAGGCGGGAATTGGGGGGGGGGGGGGTGAGGGGTAACAACGTTAGCCAGTAGTGACATGGAGTGTAATATGCGGGAATGGGGGGGGGGGGGGGTGGGGTGAGGGGTAACAACGTAAGCAAGTAGTGACATGGAGTGTACGAGGCGGGAATGGGGGGGGGGGGGGGGGGGTGAGGGGTAACAACGTTAGCCAGTAGTGACATGGAATGTAAGATGCGGGGATGGGGGGTGAGGGGTAGCAACGTAAGCAAGTAGTGACATGGAGTGTACGAGGCGGGAATGGGGGGGGGGGGGGTGAGGGGTAACAACGTAAGCCAGTAGTGACATGGAGTGTACGAGGCGGGAATTGGGGGGGGGGGGGGGTGGGGTGAGGGGTAACAACGTAAGCCAGTAGTGACATGGAGTGTACGAGGCGGGAATTGGGGGGGGGGGGGGGTGGGGTGAGGGGTAACAACGTAAGCCAGTAGTGACATGGAGTGTACGAGGCGGGAATGGGGGGGGGGGGGGGTGTGGGGTGAGGGGTAACAACGTAAGCCAGTAGTGACATGGAGTGTAAGATGCGGGGATGGGGGGTGGGGTGAGGGGTAACAACGTAAGCCAGTAGTGACATGGAGTGTACGAGGCGGGAATGGGGTGGGGGTGAGGGGCTAACAACGTAAGCAAGTAGTGATATGGAATGTACGAGGCGGGAATGGGGGGGGGGGGGGTGAGGGGTAACAACGTTAGCCAGTAGTGACATGGAGTGTACGAGGCGGGAATGGGGTGAGGGTGAGGGGCTAACAACGTAAGCAAGTAGTGACATGGAGTGTACGAGACTGGAATGGGGGGGGGGGGGGGGGGGTGAGGGGTAACAACGTTAGCCAGTAGTGACATGGAGTGTACGAGGCGGGAATTGGGGGGGGGGGGGGGTGAGGGGTAACAACGTTAGCCAGTAGTGACATGGAGTGTAATATGCGGGAATGGGGGGGGGGGGGGTGGGGTGAGGGGTAACAACGTAAGCAAGTAGTGACATGGAGTGTACGAGGCGGGAATGGGGGGGGGGGGGGGGGGGTGAGGGGTAACAACGTTAGCCAGTAGTGACATGGAATGTAAGATGCGGGGATGGGGGGTGAGGGGTAGCAACGTAAGCAAGTAGTGACATGGAGTGTACGAGGCGGGAATGGGGGGGGGGGGGGGGGGGTGAGGGGTAACAACGTTAGCCAGTAGTGACATGGAGTGTAAGATGCGGGGATGGGGGGGGGGGGGGGGGGGTGAGGGGTAGCAACGTAAGCAAGTCGTGATATGGAATGTACGAGGCGGGAATGGGGGTGGGGTGAGGGGCTAGTGGACTGCTTCTCCGAATTGGTTTAAATACTTTTTAAATACAAAAAGATACATGTCTGTGGCATAAATGGATTTCGGTGGCTCGGTGGATGGAATAGCGTCCTTCTCGATCATGATATGGGTCAATCCCTGATCGGTCATACTAAGACAATCATAGCCACTAGGCGGTCGCCATATTAAGTAGAACAGAATAATGTGTACAGGGTGCACTGTTTAGAGCCGCTTTGGTCACTGAAGTGGCTACCCTGGTATTTACAAATATTATTAGTATTATGATAGTAGTGGTAATGGTGATAATGATGGTGACGAGGAGGAGGATGATAGTAGTGGTAATGGTGATAATGATGGTGACGAGGAGGAGGATGGTCATATATAATGAGGTGATGCTATAATGATCATCATATAGTTTTCATTAAATTTTACAATAATAATAATAATTTATATTACTATTATTATCACTATTATAATAATAATGATGATGATGATGATAATTATGATTATTATTATTTTAATATCTGCAGGAGGACTGCAACGGTCACGGGA
The DNA here is from genome assembly GCA_037951105.1 of Echinarachnius parma. Taxonomy (NCBI): domain Eukaryota; kingdom Metazoa; phylum Echinodermata; class Echinoidea; order Clypeasteroida; family Echinarachniidae; genus Echinarachnius; species Echinarachnius parma. The sequence goes on from JBAMJV010002669.1 coordinate 42,724, forward strand.
CTCACTGCTCGGGAACCGTTGGATCCCAGACCTATGGCGTTGCCGTGGATGCGCAGATCAGAGGGGTCAAGGTTCTAGGCTGTATTGGATCTGGCAGCAACAGTGGTGTCATTAGCGGTAATATTATGTTTGTGCGCCATTCTCGAATAATTATTTGCCCTTTAATTTGCATAATATACAGTCATTAGAAGCGTGAAAGTCAGACATGTCAGATCTGATTTGTTTTATTTTTAGAGTAACTTTCGATTATGTTGTGTTTATCCCTCTGCGATTTTATATTATATTCACGGCGCACAATAAGTGCTATACCGTATATGAATCGTATGATTATCATTATTATTATATAGTATCATTATGATAACGATAATTAAAATGCGTGCATTATCCGGCGCCTTTATCAGAGACCTACATTAAAACCCGAATGATTCATCCCTAATTCAAACCCGCTTGGATTTAAAAATGAAACTTTTCTAAGAATTTATCGTTGATTATATTGGATTTTTGGAATATGTGGGAAACTTAATAATTATTATTGATTCTTGCAGATTCGGCAGTTTCCAACCATTTTTGTTGTCATTGCTTTGTATTTATTTTGAAACTCATATAATTTAATTTAGGTTACACAATAACTGAAGAAAGAGTAGTTTCATCTGATGAATTGAACACAGTAATTTCGGTTTTATTTACATGTTATACCACCCTTACTCTTTAGACTATGTTGATAAGGTGTGCGAAGTAAGATGTTATATTCATAATTTGTACTATCATTTTACATAATTTATATATTTACATTGATAGTAAAATGCCTTATACGATTAACCATGCAGGTATCAACTACGTGCGTGATAACGCAGACGCAAGGTCAATCGCCTCCATGTCTCTGGGAGGTGGTATTTCTGAATCCCTCGATGTGGCCGTCAATGACCTGGTCAATTCGGGCGTTCCCACCGTCGTCGCTGCAGGCAACGATAACGCCGATGCCTGCGATAGCTCTCCAGCCCGCGCCAGTGGGGTATTTACACTTTGTCATAGATATATATATATATATAAATATATATAAATTTGTATTAATAACAGTATTGGGAGTCCCACATAACAATTCACAAGATATATGCGCTTGTATTACCAACCATATCAGTACTTCTCCGTTGATGTAAACAAAAATGGACACAAACTGCGTTGAAATTTCATCAATATTGTTCTTCAGTTTTGCCAATTTAGATGCTTTCCGTAACTTTCCAAAATGCTGATGTTTAGCTTAAAAGTGGCCCGGCAAACCAACTAAATTACCTGTCTATAACGTTCCAATATTCTGTATGGTCAATATTCTAAGCTGGAGTTTATATTGAAATAAATACAAAGCCTTCTGTGACTTGCTCATCCCCGCCCTTTAAAATTCGCCATTTCGGGGGCGTGGCTAAATGACGTCATTGCATTCATTCCGTCTGCAATCATATTAATCATCTTAGGGATATCAAGGGAAAAACAAGCTTCACAAACGTAGGGAAACTGACCAGAAATATAATAATATAAATTATTATTATATTTCTGGTCAGTTTCCCTACGTTTATGAAGCTTGTTTTTCTGCGCTCATTTTCATGAATAATGAATTTCATAGATTGGCCCTGCAAAAAAAATTAAATGTGATTTGTATCAAGTGCACATGCTTGACAGAACCATGCATGGGAAATGTTCTAATTGTTTTAATATGCCCCCATCTAGCAACAGTGACAATCTGACACGATTTGAGGGACTGTGCAAATCCCTAACATGCGCTTTAACATTTGAATGGAACAGGTGGTTTGTGTGGGTGCCACTGATAGGACTGATGCCCGCTCCAGCTTCTCCAACTACGGCTCCTGCGTTGACATCTTTGCCCCTGGATCCAGCATCACCTCCACCTGGTATACCAGTGACACCGCCACCAACACCATCAGTGGCACATCCATGGCATGCCCACACGTTGCAGGTAAACCATATAACCATGCTTGTGTTAAATATGATTATGATGATGATGATGATGAGGATGACGATAGCGATGATCGTAATGGTTATAAAGGCAGTGATGATGATGATGAGGATGGTGATAATAATGGTGATGGTGATAGTAATAAAGACGATATTGATTGTTAGAAAGATGATATACGATAATATGTTGCATCAACGTTTTCCAAAATTTGCAAATCTTTCAACAATTTGAACGAGCAAGATACCCGATTAATGATAGTAATGAGTACAGAGATAATACTGGGTCAACAGTAATATAATGATAATGAAGATACTTATTTTAACAGTAAGCAAATAATTACCGTTGGTGAAGGTGATGGGACACTTCCGAGGCAATCTGGATGTAGCTATCTTTCCGAAGCGTAGCTGAGGAAAGATAGCGTATACATTCAGATCGCCGAGGAAGTGATGGTTTGCCATCGCCTGAAACCAGAAGGTGATTATTTGCTTTATATTCCACATTGGAAACATTTCACTGGTAGGGCCTACGAGAAAGACAATCTAACTGTTTTTAATGTTAGGCCTAGTTCTAACAGTACTTTGATCTACTTACCAACAATGATATTCCAATTAACTCCATGAAAATTCCATTTATAGGCTAACACTTGGGTGCTAGTGAACTCCAACTCCAAGTCAGAAAACTCCAATTGAAACTTTGTGCACTCCAACTTCCAAGAAAATTGTAATTAATGATGATGAAACACTAAAAAGTTCAAAAGTCAACGTTCTAAACGCGCAAATAGAGTCATGGCAAACAGTGTACGATACATACAGTGCATGGTATACCATGTACGTATACGCAACGTATACATTACATTTGCATTTGTAATTCGCGCCACACACACATCGCCACACACATCGCCACATACATCGCGCCACACGGTACCGGGTACGGTAGGTCTGCAGCTGCATTTAGTATGTGATTTGAATAGCCACACAGCTCCACAGTCAATTCAATGCAACCGCGGGGTGTAGATAGTACGTTACCAATTATCTAGTGAGTGCAACGCACTTTCACCCAAGATATCTACACAGTGTAACGAAATTTTCTTCTCCCATCAATGATGGGCGAAACTATGTTTCATCACGTGATTAACTTTTGACCAATCGTAGAGCAAGATTCTTAGTATGTGGAATATAATGCTTAATACCACAGTTTATGAGCGCTGAATTGATATTGTTATCTTTGTCTGCAGGTGGTTTAGCGCTGTACAGAAAGAACACAAACATCATGCTGTCGACTGCTACTTCCGGTGTCATCAGCAACGCGATGCCAGGGTCGCCCAACCGTCTGCTCTACGTCTAGGTAAGGAACAGGGGTGCGTCAACAGATTAGAAATGTATGTCTATTTTAGATGATTCAAATCCATACATATGTCTGAGTGTTATGTCGAAGTAAGGTGATTAAAGTCCAATCATGTATATAATACCCCAGGAAAGATGATTTAAGTACAGTCACGTCTAGGTGTTATAATTGTCTAGGTAAGATCATTTGATTCCAGTCTTGTGTCTAAGTCGTATATGTCTATGGCCCCGTTGCAGAAAGAGATACAATCGATTGTAAGTTACGATTGATCGTAAGTCAGAAAATTTACGCGTTTCAACTAATCAGATTTGCGCATCTAGAACACGTGATCTGATTTACGATTAATCGCAACTTACAATCGATTGTATCTCTTTCTGCAACGGGGCCCAGGTAATGTTATTGCAGTCATGTGTCTACATGATTACGTATATGTCATTTGATTCCAGTCATGTGTACACGTTGTATATGTCTCTCCGTTGGGGTTGTGCCAGGTTTACTAGCTTCTGAACACCTCGATTATTAGATTGTGTTTGCTCATTTTCATAAATTAAATTTATTCCCGCTCAGTTTCCTTTATGCTCGTATATAAACAAAATATAAAAGTTATGTAACTACCAGAGGAATATTCTTTTCTAGACACAATCTTCCAAATCTGGTTGCTTAGTATATCATCAGGGGTCGGGTAGGAGTCTTTTGTTGGGCTTTTAGTCACTGGCAACCTTGATATGAAAATCACGATACTCTTCACTCTTTTTAATTTCTTCTTCAGATACTCACCGAGCTGGACTACGAAAGAGACTCTAACTTTCATCAGTAATAGTATCAACCATATTCTGCCTTTTCCGTACTCGATGTGGTTGATATGCGCATTGGGCGATGGTCAGCCAATCAACATTAACATAAATTCACGAATTAACAAATGTTATAATTTATAGAAATTCTACTGAAAATAAATTTGAGTTTTTGCAAGGTCCCAAACAGATTTCACTGAATCGGTCAACAGTAACAGATCCAGTAATGTAGAAAGGGTGGTATTTTATCATCATAAATCAAATAAAGGTGTCCCCAAAACGTCCAAAACAAAACAGCCCAATTGGAAACTCATAAGCAACAACAACAAACAAGTGAATTAAATAGTCACAGTTCCTAATAAAGAGTAATTATAAAAGTACCCTTGGTAGGCTCCTAAGCATCTCAATATTGTTTGAAATGACTATGAACACCATCGATGATATTACATTTAATTGTAACAATATTTTGTGACAGTCTCAAGCTACTTAAAATGAGTCCATTAATAAAAGAGTTTCTGTAATATATTGTTAGCCTACTTGTTTTCTTGCTTTCTTTCCTTCATCCCGATTCAATTTTCCTTTTCGAATTAAAATGAGGTACAAATATGAACTTGGTTTTAATACTTCGGTGCACTGTACGTCATGTTAATGTGAGTGATCATGGATACGTTTTAATTTGTGAAATGTCTGAGTGTAATTGTATGGCTTCACGAACTAGCACATACGATTTTTGTGCGTTGTGTGTGTGTGTTGTGTGTGTGTGTGTGTGCGTGTGTGCGTGTGTGCGTGTGTGCGTGTGTGCGTGTGTGCGTGTGTGCGTGTGTGCGTGTGTGCGCATGTACCAAACGTGCATACACGGGACCGCTTAATGTGTAACCACCGACTTTCAGGGACCGAAATCCTTATGCGGCCCACACACTCGGTCCCCAAAATTACATTATGTGTTGATGTATTTTCTCTGTAAATATTAATACTTATCGCTTCATTCTCAGTCAAATTATGCTGCGTAGACCATTGAATATAATATCAAAATACTGGCATGTAATATTGCATGCTGGAGAAAATATCAACGATAATTCGCCGGTCTCCAAAAGTCTGTGAGTTTCCATTACGGAGCATAATGTGTGTTTTGCACCTGAGCTAAGTACGCCGCAAAAGGTGAAGAGCGCCCCCACCAGAGGATGCGTCCATTTTGTGTTAGTCGACATTAACGACAGTAAATGTGAATTATGCCGACTCCTTTTAACCCAAATAAATTATAAATGACTATTATAATCACGCTTCCTAATTAGCTAGATGCTATGTTATGAACGTACATTGCGGGGGTTCGTGAATTCAAACAAAACACTAAGTTTTTAGAGTTCATAACGTTTGGATCGTTCAACTCACAGTTAATTAATTTATTTTTAATGCTTTAGCATTATCAAGATATAGGCTAACATTATAATTTACATATGAAAATATGTGCAACTATAATTATAATGAAATTAGCAATTTATCTGATATAGAAAGCGGCTTATATGATTGATTATCTTATTATGACATGTCATCTAAATTGGTATTTAATAAGAAGCATCATCTCTCAACCTTTGATCACAATAATAAATGGGGGGTGGGGGGTGGGGGTGGGGGGTGGGGGGGATGGGGGGGGTGGGGGGGGGGGGCGGGGGCAATCGAATCATGTTTTGACGGGGGGTGTCCCTCACGGAACCCTGAAATGGGGGTCTGAAGAGTAAAGTACAAGCACAAAATATAGCGTCTTTGCAGCAAGAAAAAGCCTGAAACGGGAGTTAAGTGGTCTTATGAGCAGACAAAAACGGCAAAATATATAGACTTTGATAGCTACGGAAACGCTCAAAAAGGCTCAAATGGTGGTCTATGGAGTTGAACTAGAAGAAGATTAATGGATTGTCGCTATACTCAAATACCTAGCCAAGTCATTTCGGGGGTCTATGGAGCTGAACATTGTGAAAATCGGGTATCTTTAGAGCAGCGATCGGGTGTGAAAATGGGAGTCTTTTAAGCGGCACCCCCCCTCCCCCCCGGGTGCACCTATAGTGTTGCCCGCCGAGGAGTTGAGAATGTGTGCAAGATAATTGTGCGGGTCTGAACTGTACCAAATGACCAGGGGTAATAATAAGCGCTTTGAGCACCTTATTAGGTGGATATTGCGCTATATATACATGTATATTCAATATTATTATATATTTATTATTATTAATTATCTATAAGCGTTTTACTCCTGAAATGATGCTAAGTGTTATAATAGTAAGATTAACTTAAAGATGAAACAAACAAAGCCGAGCCCGGATTCTTGCGCGGTTCATATCGCGCAACCCTGATATATTTAATGACATTTTATTTTCTTCGTAAATTATGATACTTTTAGCGTAATTCTAAATATACACATCGTATAATGTGTTAACACCGACTTTCAGAGACCGGATACATGTGCGGCCCAGATACACACATCGTATAATGTGTTAACACCGACTTTCAGAGACCGGATACGTATGCGGCCCAGATACACACATAGTATAATGTGTCAACACCGACTTTCAGAGACCGGATACGTGTGCGGCCCAGATACACACATCGTCTAATGTGTAAACGCCGACTTTCCGAGACCGGATTCTTATGCGGCCCAGATACACACATCGTCTAATGTGTAAACGCCGACTTTCCGATACCGGATTCTTATGCGGCCCAGATACACACATCGTCTAATGTGTAAACGCCGACTTTCCGAGACCGGATTATTATGCGGCCCAGACAAACACACCGTATAATGTGTTAACACCGACTTTCAGAGACCGGACTCGTGTGCGGCCCAGATACACACATCGTCTAATGTGTAAACGCCGACTTTCCGGGACCGGATTCTTATGCGGCCCAGATACACACATCGTCTAATGTGTAAACGCCGACTTTCCGAGACCGGATTCGTGTGCGGCCCAGATACACACATCGTCTAATGTGTAAACGCCGACTTTCAGAGACCGGATTCTTATGCGGCCCAGACAAACACACCGTATAATGTGTCAACACCGACTTTCCGAGACCGGATTCTTATGCGGCCCAGATACACACATCGTCTAATGTGTAAACGCCGACTTTCAGAGACCGGATTCTTATGCGGCCCAGACAAACACACCGTACAATGTGTCAACACCGACTATCCGAGACCGGATTCGTGTGCGGCCCAGATACACACATCGTCTAATGTGTAAACGCGGACTTTCTGGGACCGAAATCATTTTACGGCCCACACACTCAGTCCTTTAAGTATTTTATGTAATAATGTATTATACGTAAATATAAATACGTATCGCTTCATTCCCTGCCAAATGATGCTGTATTGACCATCAAATATAATATCCAGATACTGGATGACTGGCACGTAATATTGCATACTGGACGAAATATCAATTATAATTATCCGGTCTTCACAAGTCAGTGTGTCATCATAATCATCATCATCATCATCATCAATATCATCATCATCGGTATATGTTAACGTATTTTGTATAATCAATATAAAAACATTTTACTTGCTCATTTTCAATAATTTAAATATTTCTAGTCAGTTTCCTCTATGTTTGAATTTAATTAATAAAAAAATCACTTCGCGTAATCATGCGCCTTTCTCTATAAAAGTTAATTTAATTATCCTTGGAATTGGCCCAGTGTATAGCTTCTATAAACTAATCGAGCTTTGAAAAGGGTTTCATGGGAACGCCCGCCATTCAAAAGTCTTCATGGCTTGATGGTTTGAGCACCGGTCTAGCAATCCGGAGTTCTCGGGTTCGATTCCCGGCGAAGCCTATTTTTCTTTGCTCATTTTCAATCATTTTAGTATTTCTATTCAGTTTCCTCTATGGTTGAATTAAAAACATTTAATTTCAAATTGTTGACTTTCCAATGTTGGACTGTGTCGTTCATATTTGTTGCTGTAATGTGGGATAGGTGAAGTTGAATAGCCATTTGTAATAAATGTGGGGCATTACACTTATTCAATCATTTTTAACCAGCCGTAAAAAAAAATAATTAAAAAATGCTTCCACTTTTCAAAAAGTAAAAAAATAATAGTGGTTGATTATCTCTATCTAATCACTATTTCAACAAAACATCACATGCACAATATCTTATTCAAAATGGTTGAAACCGATGAGTGTTTAGAGAGCGGCCTCTTGAGTTTTAACGGCTCTTTTTGAATGATAACAGGATCTTTAATAAGTCATTTGTAATTTTGTATTCCTTCCGAGTTATAACTATTAGTTTGTAATGATGCAGGTTTTGGTTACTAAAATTCAGTTTGACCAAAACTATAGGCTACTCTCCTTACCAGAACTCAACTATCCCTTTAAAAAAATCAATACAAATACCAAATGTAAATACCATAGCCCATGTTTCGTCTGTTTATGCTGGTGTTATTGAAATTACATAATGATAATATTCGGTAAATACAAATATAATACCGTTTACTGTATTGTCATTTGTGATCATGGTGATTATTCGGTGGATGTGTATGAAGTAAAAACAATTAAATAATTAATAAAAAGATGTGTGAAGAATAATTACATATAACTCTGCATGACTACGCACCCAACATGCCCAACGAACCACCCCTTGTATGGGCCTGCCACCATCATCATCATCATCATTATCATCATCATCATCATCATCATCATCATCATCGTCGTCACCGTCATCATTATAATCATCATCATCTTCATCATCATCATCATCATAATCAAAATTATCATTTTAGAGAGGGCAGCGGTCTTTCATATTATCTGTATTTCATAAAATACGATCGCCGCAATTAGCCAATATAGATTGTTACTTGTGATGTGAAATGAAGAAACGGATCTTCAAACCCATACCATCTGTGAAGTTTGCTATGGTAATAACTATATGATTGATAATAATGATTATGATAAACGTCATCATCATCATCATCATAATTCTAATCATAATTTTCATGGAGGGTGATTCTAACTGTTCTCCTTATTGCACTCAACAATAGCCGCCAGCTGAGTAATATCGTTATTAGTTTTGTGAAATGTAGAAGCGCATGTATAAAAAAAGGTAGATCTTAATAATCAATATGAATTAATAATATCGGCCCGATATAAATTTTACAATCATTTACCTACATCTTACATTGCTACCAGTTCCATCGTCGGCACAGTCTTATTTACGTTGGATTAATGAGATTAGCACGACATTTATTTTTGTATAACCATTTACCAACCTGTTAAATTGCAATCAGTTCAGAAAGATCAGTGCGATATTGACCCAAAGTCATATTTATGCATAATTAATAACATTGGCACGACATCAATTATACAACCTTATACCGACCTCTTAATTGATTAATATTCAAAGAATTTATTTTGAGATAATGGAAAAAGGAAGGGAATATGAAATGTGATTGGCATTCAAGATCTAGAGGGGGCAAGCACAATTATTGGGGGTACACCTTATTTATTTTTTTACATTTTGTTAAAATGTCCCCTTATGTTCTCTATTGTTTTTTCTAAATAATTGGGGGCACGTGCCCCCCCCCCCCCCCCCCCCCCCCACCCCCGTCGCTATACGCCACTGACCATAATAACAAGGAAAAACTATTTTGTTTAATGGTACTTTCACATTTCACTTTCACATTTT